>CACVCL010034244.1:0-67042 GCA_902729485.2 Mus minutoides
TCACCTCCAGGAGCTAAAGGCAGATAGATCATAAAACTACCAGCTACAAATATTATATGAACATCAAAAGGTCATGAAAAGCTTATCACATGAACATATGAAATGTCATGATATACAATATACACAAATAAAAATATACTGATTTTTTTCCTTCTAGTTTAGCTATTATTACATTACTTTTAGCCTCTGAGTCCATCTTGACATGCTAAAACTCTTAGAAATTCTCATTCTTATTTCTGTCCTTTCTCTTTAATGAAAAAGCATAATTATGAACTAACCTCTTCACTTCATTGCGCTCTTTTCTCATTTCAGTTTTGTTTCTTGGCTAGTCTTCTTGCCTGGTTTTGCCTGTGCCTTTTTACCATCCCCAACCCTCCTGGACTTTTCATGTAATCTCCCTTTAATGAGCTGCCTGCTCATCTGCACTACCCCCATTCTCTCTTACAGCCTCGGTCCTGGACAAATCTTAACCATGCAGTCTCATCTACCATAAGTTCTTGTGTACATCAGTCTGCCATATCCTGCAAATACTGTTTGGATGCAAATAACCAGTACCTCCAGCTCTTAAAATCATTCCACACTCTCATCTGCAATGAACCTCAGGCTTGGGAGCAGAGAAGAAGATACATGTCTCATTTTGATCTGTGTGATACTTGGTCTCTCATTTTCTACTTTTAATTTATGTTAGAAACCATTAAACTGATTTGTTTTGAAATGTTGAAAGTCAATCTTTACTAGGGGACAACATAAAGGAAAGAAGAGATTGTGCTCTGCAAATTATGTGATGGCTCTAGTCCAAGCTTTCCTTTTGTTATTTCTTTTATTTCTAAATAAAGAAGTGAGGAAATAATCCCTCAAAATACAATCAGAATTCCCACACATTAGCTTGTGTGATGTGTCTTCGTTGTGGACAGTAAACTAGGGTTCAAGGAACATAAACTGTTCTAGAGATAGTTTTTCAAAATGAAGATTGTATTGGTGAGTTATCAACATATTTTTAATAAAACAGAATAAGAATTTGATAAAATACATCTTGTACAAGAAAGTGTTGTTTCCCAAGAGTTTATGTATACTATCCATATATGTGTTATATATTTATATATGTGCATATATAATGTAGAATACATTTCTTATAATTGAATAAAGTAAAAAAAATTGTTAAACCATGCTGAAAATGACCAACATAATTTTAAGTATTATAGCCTCTTATAAATTACACATGGTCTTTACTGTTTATTGTAGTTTTTATATGAAGTCTTCTCCCCCTAAAGGCTCATGTGTTATATGCTTGGTTGTCAAATGATGGGCTTATGGGGGAATGATGAATCATGGTAATCCAAACAACATCAGTATTAATCTACTGACAGATTCATGAGTTGATGGTGTTATGAGAAGGTGGTGGCTACTAGGGATGCATCTGCATTGGAAGATAGAGTTCACTGGGCAAAGCCTTTGAAGAATCTATCTTGCTCTCCTTCCTCTCTTTTTCCCCTTCATCCCTCATGTCTACCAGGATAATAAGTCCTTTCTATCACCCTCTGTTTATGACATTCTATCTCAAATTAAACCCAAAACAACAGAGCCAAAAAACCATGTACTGAAGATTATGAAATTAGGAATCAAAAGAAATCTTTACTTCCTAGATTTTGATGATATTTTGCAACAATGACAAAATAAATTGACTCACACCTGATTGTAAGTATGTTATAGCAACAGCATTTTCATTTAGTTCAGATGTAAAGACTCCTCTGTGGGTGTCCATTAATGATAAAATAGAGTTTGAATGATGAAAGACTCATAATTAAAGCATCAACTTAAGAAAGACATATTGAGCCGGGCAATGGTGGTTCATGCCTTTAATCCCAGCACTTGGGAGGCAGATGCAGGTGTATTTCTGAGTTCAAGGCCAATCTGGTCTACAGAGTGAGTTCCAGGACAGCCAGGGCTATACAGACAAACCCTGTCTCAAAAAACCAAAAGAAGAAGAGGAAGAAGAAGAAGAAGAAGAAGAAGAAGAAGAAGAAGAAGAAGAAGAAGAAGAAGAAGAAGAAGAAGAAGAAGAAGAAGAAGAAGAAGAAGAAGAAAGAAAGAAAGAGAGAGAGAGAAAGAAAGACATATTGATCATGAATGATTTAACTAGAGAAGAATATGAGAAACACAGTGTAATAGAGGTAAACAGCAGTCAGAACGTTTGACAGAGAGTATTTAGGAGCAGTCATTTCTGTACTGGATACAGCACACATTGAGACACAGAAGGCCTAAGCAAAGATGAAGGGCAGTTGTCCATTATCAAGATCTCTTGTCTTTCATGGATGGGTTACTTCTTATAGACCATGCTGAGTTATGTCCCTTTATGTGTCCTCTCTAGTCTTCCAGATCCTTCTTTTGGCAGGCTGAAAGTCACCTAACATGACTGTATCCCACCCTGCCATTTCTACTTTCAGGTACCACTTGACCAATGCACTCTCTACTAACTGGAGCAGAGCATTCCATATCCCAAATGTCTTTCAACCAGTCTCAGCTAGTTTTCCATGGGGAAACAAAAAACAAAAACAAAATCAAAACTTGAGTTTTAAGGCACAAGAAAGGGAACAAATTTAAGCCAAACTCATAGATTTGTGCAACTCTACCACGAAGAAATCTTGCAGGCCAATTGTCTTAGTTGGGGCTTTCTATTTCTGTGAAGGGACACCATGACCATGGCAACTCATAATAAGAAAAACGTTTAATTGGGGCTGGCTTACAGTTTCAAAGGTTTAGCCATTATCATCATGGCAAGAAGCATGGCAGCACACAGGCAGACATGGTGCTAGAGAAGGAACTGAGAGTTCTAGGTCTGTATGAGCAGGTAGCTTTATCCTCAAGAAATGGTAAAGCTTTGAAGCTTCTAAACCAGTCTTCGTAGCAGAGTGATGGCCAATGAACATCTAGGGGCTCACCAAGACACTAACCCAAAGCAAAAGAAACTTTCTCATTAGGTGACTAAAATCCAGTCAACCTATTAGAGATGGACCAGTCCTCAAACTTATGTTGGAAAACCTAGCACAAAGAGATGAGAGATATTCTAGATACCAACAACATGAGCTACTGACCTCAGGTTGCTACGTCCACTCCAATGAAGTCTGCTTGGTATGCCTAAAAGCCTGGAAGCAATCATGAGGCCAAGAGTTTCACGGAAACAGCCTCCTGGAACCTTGGCATTCCAATAACCCATATACTCAAACCCTGTCCCCACATTAGTCTGGTGCATGGATCCGTGTGCTCTCTTTCAGTATTGTTTTATTATAAGTGCCTTTAAAGATTGATTTTGACATATAGCTAATCCTCCACCAGTGTTCCAATTATTCCTAGGAAATCCTTGAAACTGTCCCTGAGCTTGGAATTCAGTAAGAATGTTACCTATTCAGTAACATTCAAATTCACTTCTAGTAGAGACAGTGAAACTAATTAGGCATTACAATGTACTCGAACAGAGCTAGAAAAGCTCAGGGCTAGTCTGCATAATAATTACCCAGGACAATAGCCAAGTCACACCCAAACAAAGAAATACACAATGGCCCAGGAAATAGGTGGGTTGTCCATGAAAGAGTTAGTAGAGTAGAATTCCCCTGGTGCAGGTTTTTTCAGTAGGCCCAGAGGAATAGCACAATAAGGTATTTACTAATGAACCCCTGGTAGTGGGTTTAACAATAGACACATTGCATCAGAGCATTCACCTGGATCCTGTGTTTAGCTGATGTTTTTAATTAGAGTGGTTCTTATTCTCAGTTGTAAACAAGGCCTGGCTCCCACCATCTTTCAATGTATGCATTCTTTTTTGTTTTGTGTCAATGTAACTTGGCGGATGTGTTCGCCTGGCTTTCTTGTTTTTCTTCTGTATTAAAAGTCTGGTGTTCGTTTAGACAAAATACATTCAGGTTCAGCACTTCCTTGTGTCTGCATCTGTCAATTCTCACAGACCCTTGCTCACCTGCAACCAGAAACCTGTTTCCTACAGACTGGAGACCCAAAGAGGTACATCTGTAGTATCAGGCATCCTNAGAAGAAGAAGAAGAAGAAGAAGAAGAAGAAGAAGAAGAAGAAGAAGAAGAAGAAGAAGAAGAAGAAGAAGAAGAAAACTCATCAAAACCCATATTCAGTGATCCAGCAACCCCAGAGCTAATGACAAACAGCTGGGTTTGATATTGAACATTTAATGAGAGTTTCACCTCTGAGGTATTTAAGAAACTGAAAAGGTTGCTCAAAGGTGGAAGAAAAAAAAGAGAGAGAGAGAGAAGAGGCTTGTTTTGTTTTGCTTTGTTTCCTAAACAATTTGAAGCATTTTAAATAAAAGGATAGGATTCCCAGCCCATGATGATACCCATGTGCTGGCCACAACCACACTAGAGCTCCCATCTAAATGTAGTAACTATGGAAGAACCTGGTCCCTGCTGCTCTTTGTCATGTCTAAAAGCTGACAGAGAACTCATTTCTCAGATCCTTTCTAGCTACAGGGAGCCCAGAGAACTTCATAAAAAGAAACATTTCAAGAACAAAATGCTCCAAAAGTTAACACATAGTGTACACTGTCTCTTCCTGACATGGCCATTTGGGTAAGAGCCCTTGAGAATGAAAGAGTTAAAAGTTCTGCAGTTTAAGAACAACCAGTTGACCTTTAAATGTGCTGGTTTGAGGCCAATCATCTTTCAACGAGCATGATATCTGGCACAAGGCAAACTAAAACACACCAATTATTTTCATGGTGTACATGACTGAGCTCACAGTGTCCCATTTAGAAAAAGAATAATGTTCGTTTCCCAAAAGTCAGACTTAGCGGCTGAGCACCGCGGCTGAGCACCGCTGTTGGAAAGATTTTTCCTTTGCTAGCCACCTCCAAAAGTGCTATTGCACAAGACTTGCCCTGAAAAAGCATGAAGCCTTGAGGAAGATAACTTTGTGCTTTTCTTTAAATTCTACATATAAAATAGTATCCCCAAGATATTTATATTTCAGTATATCTGAAATAAAAATAACTGGGAAATAATTACTAACTTCAGTTACGAATTTTGCAACCATACACTCAACAGGAAATAAAATTTCAAAGTTAAGTGTTGGAGTGCATCCTGTGATCTCAGTAATCTAGAGGCAGAGGTGGGAGGATTGGTAAATTCAAGACCACCCTGGCATATAGGGTAGGACCTTGTCTCAAAAACAGAAAACATTCCAGAATCTGTAAAAGGGTAGAATGTTGGCCCCTACAGAGAGGAAATTCTTTAAAATCCAGATTCAAAACCAATCACTGAAAGAGAGCATCTACTCCCTAAAATAAGTCTTTGCTGTTAAAGGGTAATACCCATGAGAGTCTTCTAAGGGGTAAAATTTCCTAGTGTTTTTAAAAAATAATATTTAGTTTACAAATATTCCACCACCTTCCTTAAACAAATAAATAGTAAGATATGATAAACATCATGTAGCTATTTGGTCTGGGTGCAGAGATGCGCACCCTAAATGGGTGCTGGACCATGATGCCTTTCTGCCTCTGATCACTGCAAATACATGTCCTCATTTCCTCTTCAGTTTTTAACCCTCAGCCTCCGAGTCCTTATTAGTGCCTCAAGCACTCCATTTCCATCAGTGCTTGCTCCTACGTTGGCCAATTACACGGAATCCTAATCTCTACATCTAGACCACAGTCGAGTCCAAATCTAAGTTTTTGTTGTTGTTGTTGAATCCTCTTCTTTAGAGCTACAGCTTTGGGAAATGCCAACTCTCAAAATCCTCTTTATGATGCACACCCTGGAGGAAGAGGCTTCTGCCAGGTGTGCCTATGTTTGCCAAACCCTCCTTTCCCTAATATTTAATTCCCTATTCATCTACTCTTCTTTTGTAAGTCCAGAAAGAGAAAGGTCAGGATCTAACAGCAATGTGACATGTGACGACTGAGTAGCAGCCTGTGGGAAGTGACTTCAAGCCAATACCCAGCTCACCACCCACCCACTGCTTCTGCTATGGGGCTGTGGAGGGAGTAGCTTGATTCAGGAAGAATAGCCACTGCTGGGTTGGGGACTGCTCACAGATGGTAGAAAAGCACATGCTATCCTCCAGTCCTGACACAGAAGGAACTTGGTTGTATGTCTGGTCCTGAGGTCTGCTCTAGAATCAGAGCGTTCTCTTCAGAGTTCAGTCAGATCAGATCACTTCATAAACTTGTGAGAGACATGGCAGCAGCTAAGATTTCTAGAGCCTCCCTCCCTGGATTTCTAATAATCGGAGTTCCACCACTGACTTCTTCTATGTAGCCATTAAATCTGATCCCCTTTTCCCCCACTAAAGACTCATATTGACACCAACTCACAACTGGCTCCCCACCTTCATTTGCCTTACCAAGACTAGGGTAACATAAAATACATCTTGACCTCCAGCAAAACATGTGTGACATCCAAAGACAGCATGAAACATGGCTGGGCCCACACCTAACATTTTGGTTTGTCTCCATAATTGCAATTAATGGTTCCCTCAAGACAAATCAGGTGAAAGTCCATGACCAAAAAGAGGTGGGGTGGTGCTTCTACAATTTGATCTATCTGTGTACAAAATTCAATAGCAGGGGAATCTGCCCACACTTCCAGCCCAACCCCTATTTCCTTGCTTCCTGCAATCATCTTACCAGAAAATCTGTGTCATACGAAGAGAAGGAAGCACAAGATGTCTGAAGATGGCACATTAGAGTCTCATCCTCACAGATGTTATTACCTGAGTGAGTCAGGCTAATTCACTAAATGTCCCTAAAGCATCAGTGTCACTTGCTATACAGGGGAAATTAGAACATCCACCTTTAGGTGAGGGAAACAAATGAAATCAAGAACCTGGAGATATTTTAAACTATAGAAAAGAGGAGAAGAAGAAATAGGTTAGAGAATAAACACTAAAAGATGCCCCCCATCAACCCATGTACAAGGGAGCAAGCAGCTCCTGAGATCTCAAAATCTGATCAATGTCTTAATCTGAGGAGTATATTTTGAAAATCAGGCTCATAGAATAGGACTTACAGGATAAAAGTGAAAGTTCCCCTCATTTCACTCCTAGTGTCACGGATGAGAAATACAGTATGGCGGGAACGGAAACCTCCCCTTTAATGGTGCACAGAAAAGAAAACTACCCAAAGGAGAGCAGGCACCTTCTGCCAGAAGACTGACAGAAAGCAAAGCAAAGCCCAGTATGGGTCCCCTCAAAACCAAACAGCCACTGTACCTAATGAAATGGCCCACTCCAGTGAGCAGATGCTCTACTCTAGGGAAAGCGGTAGTGCCACTAAAGATACTTTTCTTGAACAGAGTAAGGACAAGGCCCCTTTCCAACCTCCTGCTGTGCCTGCACAGTGCTCGGTTGGACTCCAGTGGAAACCCTGGGTTCTGCCCAGTATGTGCTGCTAGTTGCATACCTCCATAGACCATCACGTCCAGCTGGTTTACATCAGCCATGCATTCAGCCGATCTTCTAACCTGGTTTGCAAGCCCAGCCTCCCTGGGCTGGATTTTCCACTCCCCTCCTCTCCATCCCTGCTCTTTCCCAAGGTGGCCAGGTGAAACTTTCCAGCGGTGTAAGCCTCTCTATTGTTGCCCTCTTGCCATGCTTCTTCACACCTACTGATCGTCAATAAGCTGTTCAGCAAGTGGCTCTCATCCTGTATAGGAGTGATGTTTTAGTGTATAAGCCTGAGGCCAGATGGGTGGGGTAAGACTCTGTCTTGGGTTAAGCTTCATCTCTTAGTAGCTACGGGACTCTGATAAGTTACAAAAATCTCTCTGTGCCTCAGCTTTCTCTAGTGGGGTGAAGATAACAGCTACCTACCCAATTGACAAGGATTAAAGGGGCTATTAATAATATAGATAAGGTGGTCAGTTCTTGTAGATTTGAATAAGAACAAGAACTAATGCTTATGATGTTATTACTACAACCAAGCTCTACTTTAAAAGCTGTGACCATGATTATGTATACCATCATTTATTGTGAATATTATTAACCTTATTTCACTCAAGGGGAAACTGAGGCAAGACAGAATCCACAGACTGAGTCAGAAGGCAAGCCAGCTTTGCTCTATGGCTGCCAACTTGTCCTATTGCTCTTCCTCTAGCCATGTGTGTGTTGTTTGTGTATTTGTTTGAGTGAGGTCTCACTATGAAACCCCCAGGCTGATCTTGAACTCCTAATCTTCATGTCTCAGCCTCCCAAATGCTAACTCTATGGTTCTTTGCCATCATGTCTGGTTTCTCCTTGGCTTCTGTGAGCAAACACTATACACATGGCCACCTCAGCCCTTCCTGTTACTTGGGGATTTGCTCCATATCACAGTCTTGCCAGATAGATGTGAGGAAGACTTTTTTTCTCTCCAATCCAATGCAGGGATATAGTGTGTGCATTCTTTCTGTGTCTAACCTAATCACTTCTACCCTTGGCATCCCTCCCCTTACACATCAATCCCTAACTATTCTCTAATTCTTTCCATTATTTCTTGAAATGTGAACCCCCACCCTAAAATTCCAGCAGGTCCAAAAAGAAGCATTCATGTCCTCCAAGGACCCAGAGTCCATTACCTGGCTGCCTCTCCTAACTTGCAATAACTCTGGAAACATTCACCAAGCAGCTGCTATGCCTTTTGTGCAGATGAAGCTGATATGCCCTGTCCCCTAGGGGCTCATTGATGAAGGACATGAAGTTGGATATGGAAGATCCGAATAGGCTGTAATAAATATAAATGTGTGGTAATGGAAGCACTGTCATTGGCTCTGCTCAGTCTTGCACTTTCTGTGCCATTTCATTCACCAATGCCATCACACCGTACCATCTTCCCAAGTCTACCATCCCTGTTTCTGAGCTGTTAAAATCTCCTCTGTGCATAAAGCACTGGGTAATTTCCCTTAGATTTAGCCCGTCTTCTGCTGACTGATAACACTGTCACGGCTAAAGTTTATGCAGATGAACCTGATAAACTAAGTTGCAAGCCCTAAACTTGAGCAGGCAAAGCTGCCTGGCAACCTGACTTTCTAGTTATACTTTGTCCCACCCCTCAACCTACCCACACTTTACTTCATATGCTACAGCTAACAGAGACATGTCGTAGGTTCTCCCAAGTGACTCATGTTTCTATTCCCCACTCTTCCTCAGTTTACCTCTAGAATTTGGATCCTGCAGTAATTTTCAAGCCAAAAAAAAAAAGTCACCTCACTTATGAAACTTACATCCAGTTTCTAATTTTCTTTAAACAACATGTTATTTCCCTGACAACATTTAAGTCCTACCTTATACTACAGTCACTACGATATCTAGCTTATAGTCTCTATCTTCAGGACAAGTACTTTGTCTTAATCATATTTGAACCAGTAAGTGTGTTTGGTTTTTGTTTTGTTTGAAACAGGGTTTCTCTGTAGAGTCCTGACTGTCCTTCCAAGACCTGGGATTAGAGGTTGCACCACTACTGCCTGGTTAATTATATTTAATATAGTGCCTAGCCAAGTGCCTCAAGCATAATATTTGTCCCAAAAATAATGAAAACTTTTTGTTCACATTGTATGTTATAATATGGAAAAGAAATCTCATGTGGATCCACGTGGACACCCTAGAGCTTTTGTCCTTTGTCATTGCTATCAATGGTAATGATGAGTTTATGTCAGCTCAGTGGGGCGAAGGGAGACGCAGGTGTGTCTGGAAGAGATAAGCATTTAAATCATACAGTAAGTAAAGATGTAGGGAAAGCATCCATCCATCCACTGGAGGCTCGGAGTAAAAGGAGAGATAAGGAGGACCTCAAGCTGTTCATCTTCAGAGCAGAGGGCCTGCAGCTGAGGTGTTCATCATCAGAGCAGGGGACCCTAAGCTGAAGTTTCTATCTTTAGAGTAGAAGACCTGAAGCTGAGATGTCCATCTCCCTTCCTAGGAATTTGAAGCTCTTTGTTCTTAAGCATTCACATATCAGGACTTCCTCCAGCAGTCCAACTGGTTTTTCTGGCCTGTGCCATCAGTTGGGGAGTTAGAACTTTCTTCCCCTGGCTCAAAGGTCTTCAGACTTAGACTCCATTTCACCAGCAGCTTTCCTGGCTCTTCATCTTGAAGATAGCATATTGTGAGAATTCTCAACCTCCATAATCACATGAGTGAATTCCAATAATCAATCTTCTCTTGCATGTCTATATATTTCCCATTGGTTCGGCTTCTCTGGAAACCCTGACTAATATTTCATCTAAGCATTTATCCAACAGATCTTTTCATCCCTAAGGAATATGTTATTCATTAGGAGTCAAAAATAAAGACAAACATCTATACTCAATAAATTTACATTCTGTATCAGAAAGATTGGCACAGGATACAAATAAAATAATTATACACATGATAGTAGGAATTGCAAAATCATGGCAATTATACCATCAACTAGGTATGTAACCTCAGGCAAATCATACTATGAGCTAGGTGTTACTAAGTGTATACTGTGAACTCCTGGCACTCTGTAAATCTGATGCTAACTAGGTAAATGTATGACCACCTTTATTAATGAATGATAGATGGTATTTCTCTTGTTACTAAGTGGTAATGTATTGGCAAAAAAATTCATCTGTTATTGATGCTAATTCATTCTAGAGAAATCAAGAAAACAGCAGATAAGGACAGGTTTAAAAACCAACAGCTGAAATTAATAATTGCAAAAAGAAAAAAAAAAAGTACTACATGTGCTTCACCGGCACCTCTAGATACATAGATGAGTGGAATCAAGGCTGAGAGGTGCAAGACAAGCTTAATAGGAAAGCCATCCCAGGAGGCATTAGAGAGGACTTCCTTAGGGTCTCCAAGAGATCAGAAACTGGCATATACAAGTCCCCCGGCCCCATGTGGGCAGGAATTTCTTTTCACTTACTCTTGCATCTGGTGCCTTAGAGGTAACACACATTCAATAAATGCTTATGGGTGAAGCAATCAGTTATCATCAAGCATTGTATATACAGAGACTTCTAGGGGACGGAATGGGAAACCAACCCAGCCACAAAATCTTCAACCTATATTTGTCCTGCCTACAACACATGTTGGGGTAAAGGTGGTTCAGAAATTGAGGTGGCACAAAAATTGTGGGAGTGGCCAACCAATGACTGGTCCACCTTAAGACCCATGCCATGAGAGGGAGTCCACCCCTGACACTGCCCAGAATGCAGGAACCAAAAACACAACATAGAACCAAACACAAATTGCCAAGTCCTGCTTGGCCATGTGTAAGGGGCAACATGATATGGTTCCTGCCCCTGAAATAGAGCCAGCAGGGCATGGGCCTCCATGAATATTGATGGTTGCTGTGGGTATAAGGCTTGTTTGTATAATATTTTCATGTTCCTCCTTTGAGGAATGTCCTCCCTGTTAATGTTAAGAACTTCATGATAGTTAGAAATAGCACAAGTCCAGGAGCTAAGGGTGTGTCTATGTCTTTAGCAAAATGGTAAATTCTGGAACCTTTAAGACAGCCCTTAAGGCTATGGAAAAGAGCTGTAAAACCATGAGTTCAAAAATATATATTTTCTCAACTATGTAAAATATAAGGATGCAATATTAATTATATAAAGAGCTTCACAGATCTAAAGGAACAGACAGCTTGTGCTATGAGCCAACTTGTCAGAAAGATACTAAGGAAGGAGGTAAAGATATTTAGGGAGTGATGATCACAGAAACTCTTACCCATCTAAATTTTTTGTTTATGCTTACAAGGGCAGGCAGATTCCTGAGTTCTGAGTCATCCTGGGACAGAGCAAGGTTAGGCCCAGGAATGGTAGAAATGGCAATTTCAGGGTGGGGTCTTGCCCAGCTAGCTTACCATCTGTGCTTAAGAGCTCTGAATTCTTTTGCAATGTTTAAAAAAAAATGTTCTTGCTGTCACCCAAGAGTAAAGGGGCCAGGTCAAGGGATGCTGATTCATAGGATAATCAAAAGGGAACCTAGGGTAGTGACTGAAGTGACATGTAAATTAAAAACTGGTCTTTTGATCTTTAAGAAATGAGCTATCCAGAGAATTTTTAGAATTGCAAGAGAGAACTGTGTGGAGAACTGTCTTGAGCAGAATATACAGAGAGCACTCTGAAAGCTGTCTTGAGCAGAACATAGGCCATGAGCTTGGATCGACAATTTGATTTCAAGTCCTTGGTTTTACCGCTTTCAAAAACCCCTTCNACTCCTAAATATATTCTACTATACTCATACATTGGTGTCTAGCCCAGTAGTCATCAAAGAGGCTTCACTCAGCAATTGATAAAAACTGAAGCAGAGACCCACAGCCAAACATTAGGCAGGGCTTTGGTAATCCTGCTGAAGAGGGGGACGAAGGATTGTAGGAGCCTGAGGCGGTCAAGGATACCACAGGAAAATACACAGAATCAACCAACCTGAGCCCATAGGGGCTCACAGAGATTGAACTACCAACCAGTGAACCTGCATGGGACTGGTCTAGGCTCTCCACACATATGTTACAGTTGTGTAGTTTGATCTTCTTGTGGGACTTCTAACAGTGGGAGCAGGAGCTGTCTCTGACTCTGTTACCTGACTTTGGGATCCTTTCCCTCTACTGGGTTGCCTTTTCTAGCCTTAATAGGAGAGGATGTACTGAAACTTGATGTGCCATGGCTGGCTGATGTCCATCTAGGCTGGCCCTTTCTTTCTCCAGGTTTTGTTTCTTAAAACTTTAGTGTGTGTATGAGGAGAGTAGTGCCCAAAGATTAGCACATTACTGAACATGTACTTTACAACTAGCCTTTATTGTAAAATTTGCTAAAGATCTATGCACACTAAATCTAGAACTATATCATCAGACAAAAGCAACCGAAAAACTTAAACCTAAACCATGAGCCACAATTTGTTCTTAGAGACTTTTATTAAAGGAAAACAATTCAGCTACCAAGAAGAAGTTTTAAAGCAACAAACCCTCTCTGGCAGTCCTCAGACACTGAAAGGCACCTTTGTCCATGGTAGCCATCCAGAAAGCCTCCTTGCTTTTGTCTGGTTGTGTCCCTCACAGAAGCTTTTTCATGTTCCTCTCTCTTCCACACCCTTCACCAAAACAGTCTTTCCCAGCCCTGACCATCAAACTTCAGTTCTTCATGTGCCTGCATCCTTCCCCTTGATGCTAAGTTTGCATCCATGGCAGATACTGGCCTGTTTTAGCTGCAGCATAAAGGTTACCAAAATAAAAAGGAAATATTAAAGAAACAAAACTCTGCAAATTTATTAACTATACTGTTTGGAAAGCTTCTGAAATTCAAATATATATGATATATAACTATTATATCTATATTATATTATTTATTATATTTATATTATATATAACATGATATTACATAATAATGTTATTTAAAATATGTAATACATGTTATACAATATATGAACATAATATATTATATATAGTAGCTACTCTAATCATTTGGGATATTGTGTTTTGAATCCTCCTTCCTCAATTTGGATGTTCAATAGAAGGACTCACTCAGAGTTGGACTTAGCTGAGATTTACTACAATGATCTAAGTACATCCTAATGGGCCAGAACACAGGCAGAATACAAAGGGTCCCATGTGCAGACTTTGTGATGTTCTTCGCCCCTATAAAGGATCACACAGATCCCAGACACTAAAATGCAGTGACTGGTATATGATGTTTCAGCCCAGATCTTTGGGACTCTGCACCATAAGGTTTTAATGGGGTTAATCGCATAGGCATTTTCTGCCTAGCATTCTAAAGCAATTCAAGACTCCCAGAAGGAAATCGGCTATTTAAGGGCAATTGTGGTTTGTATAAGAGTCGAGGCACAACCTCCTTTGGGTTCAAGAGAGAAACGTACGATAGCAAAGCGTGAGTTTGCCTGATGTGCACCACAAGGCCGTGGAGGATTTGAAGCATGGGGCTGGCAGGGCTGGGGTGGTAGTGACCCACCAGTGGGAACTTAGCAAGCTGGGTGGAGATGTTTCAGAAGCTCTGGGCCAGGAGTCTCCACAAGATAAAAACAGGTTGGCCATTGCCCACCAGTGCATGGCCGTCTAGCCCACTGAGACAGAGTAGGTGGCACAAGTGTGGGGATGTGAAGGTTAATTTTTATTTTAATATTTCCGGCAACAATCATGTGTGCATACTTTAAAAAGAAAGAAAGAGTAGTTTTTCTTAAAGAAAAAATAGTTTTCCCAGGCATTTTGGTCTTAGGACCCTTTGCATATCTTAAAAAATATTGAGGGTGTCAAAGAGCTTTTGCTCATGTGGGCTACATTTATTAATAATCAACACAAAAAATTAATCCAGAATTTAAAAATACTTTGTTGGAAATGAAAA
This sequence comes from Mus minutoides, assembly GCA_902729485.2. Taxonomy (NCBI): domain Eukaryota; kingdom Metazoa; phylum Chordata; class Mammalia; order Rodentia; family Muridae; genus Mus; species Mus minutoides. Next base: position 14,319 of record CACVCL010034244.1, read on the forward strand.
GAAGAAAGAAGAAAGAAGAAAGAAGAAAGAAGAAAGAAGGAGGAAGGAGGAAGGAGGAAGGAAGGAAGGAAGAAGAAGAAGAAGAAGAAGAAGAAGAAGAAGAAGAAGAAGAAGAAGAAGAAGAAGAAGAAGAAGAAGAAGAAGAAAAAGAAGAAGAAGTAGTTGAGGCACAGTGAACCACAGGGTAGCTAACTATTGACTGAAATAACTCCAGGGACCAAGACCCCAGTTACTAGCCCTGGTCCAGTCTTGCAAGCAAGTATTCCAAAGGGCAAAATCCTCTGGCCTAGTGTGCTCTTTTATGCATACATACACAAAGACTCAATTTTTATCTCAGGGCAATTCTGATTTAGAAAAATAACTATATGAAAGCATGCTATGCCTGCAATAGGTGCAGCATGCTAGATAACACTAAAGCAGTATTCCCCAAACGTCCTCTGGATACCTTTATCAAAACCACAAGGCTGCTTGTTGGCCTAATGGCTGCCATCCAATGTGTGATTAATATTAGAAGAAAGAGGCATGTATCCAAGCCACAGGCTGAGGTGAGATTATAGAAGTCCTTGAAAACCAGCCTGTGAAATTTTAATTTCAGTCTTCAGAAGCTATTGGAGGTTTCCTTTTCTCTCTGCCAGATATGTTAACACATCAAAAGCCACACGCAGTCTGAAGAGATGTATAGCCATTTTGTGCACCCTGTGTTTAAAGAGTTAGAGACAAGAAACTCAAAGACCTTGGGCTCAAAAAGGGAACTGGTCAGACCTCATACAAGGAGCACTCACTTGGAGCTAGATTCTGTTAAAGGTAATTATTTCCAGGGACTGCTGTCCCCACTTTCAGGATAAGCTTCCTGTTTGTTGTTGTTGTTGTGGTGGTGGTGGTGGTTGAAAATGTATTTAAAATGAAAAGATACTCAAGAAACTGAAAGCACAATTGTGAGAGAGAGTTGCAATTGTATTAACATTAGACATATTTGTAACACAACACTTTTCAGATTTATTTACTTTATGTACATGAGTACACTGTCTTCAGACATACCAAAAGAGAGCATCAGATCCTATCACAGATAGATGTGAGCCACCATGTGGTTGCTGGGAATTGAACTCAGGACCTCGGGAAGAGCAGCTAGTGCTCTTAACCGCTGAGCCATCTCTCTAGCCCCTAGACATGTATTTCAATACTAAATAACTCAAGTTATTTCTGAAAATGTTCATGAGAATTCCCACTATCCCCCTGTTCTCTCTTTTTGAAAAGTGAGATTATAGGATGACTCCAGAGATGCCTTGGATGGACATAAAATCTGATAAATTAATATTAGAAGCATTAGGGTTTGATAAGTAGTTTAGTATGTGTCCTCTCCCTGTAAGTAGGATTTTTGTTAGATTTTTTAATTAGATATTTTCTTTATTTACATTTCAAATTTATCCTCTTTCCTAGTTTCCCCTCTGAAAACCCCATATCTCCTCCCCTCTCCCCCTGCTCACCAACCTACCCACTCCCACTTCCTGACTCTGGCAGTCCCCTATGCTGGGACATAGAACCTTCACAGGACCAAGGGCCTCTTCACCCATTGATGACCAACTAGGCCATCCTCTGCTACATATGCAGCTAGAGCCATGAGTCCCACCATATGTTTTCTTTGGTTGGTGGTTTAGTTCCAGGGAGCTCTGGGGGTACTGGTTAGTTCATATTGTTGTACCTCCTAGAGGGTTGCAAACCCTTCAGGTCCTTGGGTACTTTCTCTGGCTCCTTCATTGGGGACCCTGTACTCCATCCAATGGATGGCTGTGAGCATCCACTTCTGTATTTGTCAGGCACTGGCAGAGCCTCTCAGGAGACATCTATATCAGGCTCCTGACCATCCAGGATAAGCTTTCTTAGCATTACCTAAGTCAGGGCACAGGCAGGGAATGAGTTGTGAGCAGGTGTTTGTAGCAAGAGAGAGGATAATTTCACCTTAAACTTTCCATGTGCATCCTGTGCTCCCCATCCTCCACCCCCTTGACACATTCACTGTAAGAGACAACGAATGTCATCTTCCAAACACCAAGCAGGTACCAAATAGAACTAGAAGAAGAAATTGTCCATGTGATCTCAATGAGAGAAGAGAGACAGGGAAGGGATGAAATACCTGCACCATGCTTCACCCTGGACCAAGGAAAGGAGAAGAAAGCAAATAAATGCACAACAGTGTATTAACCATGACATACTTATTGATCATGTGACTGAATTAAAAGTGTTACCGAGGGTTGGAGGGGATGGATCAGTGGTGAAGAGCACTGGCTGCTCTTGCAGAGAACTGGGACTTGGTTCTGAGCACCCACAAAGCAGCTCACAAATGTCTGAGCCTCTCTGGTTGCAGGAGACCTGTCTTAGTCAGGGTTTCTATTCCTGCACAAACATCATGACCAAGAAGCAAGTTGGGGAGAAAGGGTTTATTCAGCTTACTCTTCCATACTGATGTTCATCACTAAAGTAAGTCAGGACTGGAACTCAAGCAGGAGCTGATGCAGAAGCCATGGAGGGATGTTCTTTACTGGCTTGCTTCCCCTGGCTTGCTCAGCCTGCTCTCTTATAGAACCCAAGACTCCCATCCCAGAGATGGTCCCACCCACAAAGGGCCTTTTCCCCTTGATCACTAATTGAGAAAATGCCTTATAGCTGGATCTCATGGAGGCATTTCCTCAACTGAAGCTCCTTTCTCTGTGATAACTCCAGCTGTGTCAAGTTGACACAAAACTAGCCAGTACAAGACCTCTCCTGGCCTTTGCATGCACTGTTAGGCATGCATAACTCAAGTATGTGCACATAAACATAAAATAAAAATACAATAAGCTTTTTTAGAAATAGTAAACAACTAAAAATAAAGTGTTGGTGATAGTAGCATAAGACACTGATCCCGGAGCTTGAACGGATGCCTGACAGTAGGTTTGCTTGGTAACCATCTTCCATCATAAAGCCCAGAATTAAGCAGTAAGACATAAACCACCCGTTATGGAAAATACATCACTCTTTATGGAAAATTAACACTAGACAAATGAAAGCCAATTCATATATCAAAATATGGCAACTCTGGAAGGTTGACTACCTTTCTGAGAATCACTCCAAGGTCTTTATCACCTCCTAACATAAAATCTAAAGGGGTGATCTAGATCTCTCTTATTTAGAATTTCTACTAGTCAACTGAAGTACTTAGAAATGTAACAGGAAGTGACAAAGAGAAAAACTTAAGCAAAACCTCTAAACTTTAGACATGGAACTGGGGAAATGTCTCAGTGAGTAAAAGTTTTTGCCACATGATCTTCAAAGACCTGAGTTTGGAATCCCAGGACCCATGGCAAAGCAGTGCAGGGGTCTGTGATCTTCTCAGTGCTCCTATGAGGAAGTGACAGCTAGAGACAGTGGATTCTCTGGAAATTCCTGGAAACCCGTGTTGTAGATTAAACAACAAGGTGGAGATTGAGGACCAATACCTAAAGTTGTCCCCAACTTTCACACCCACGCTGAGGTATATGTGCACTGGCAGTCTCAGGCACAAGTGTATGTGTGTGTACATGTGCTGTATAAATAGCAACAACAACAATAATAATAACGAAAGACCTTAGCTATCGCTGTACTCGCCTGTCAAATGAACTCTCTGACTGGGCTGTGAAGAACCAGGCTGCATTCTAATTAAAATAACCACATCAGTTACAAATAACATTATCATCCTGGTTAGCAGTTATTTGAAAGGATTTGTTCTTCCTCTGAGTTTGTGAATTGCTGCCTTTATTCAGCCTGCCTTATAGTTCACACATGCTATAAGAGGACAGGTAGAAACATAACCTGCATTTTCCGTGAGGAAGGAGGGGCAGATACAGGTAGCAGCAACACTGCAATGCACACAGGTAAATTCTTCACTACCAGTGGGTAGACATGTGGCTTAGAGAAAACCAACAGCCTAGATTTAAACCCTGGCTCTTGTAAACTACCATTTTGAACAAGTTTTTTGGACCCTCTCCAAGCCTCAGTTTCCCTTTCTGGAAACCTGTAAGACCAATTCTAACACCCATTCCCTAGGGTTGCTACCAAGAGTTACAAAGATAATGAAATTAAATCCTTAATAATAAAAAAAAATAAGAGAGACTTAAAACAAATGCTAGCTACTAGTATCATCAGAAAGCTGCTACGGTCACCACCCTGCTCCTGTCAACAGAATTTTGCCCCATACCTTATGGAGAAAGTAGATCCCATGATGCTTGACGCTGTCCAGTCCAAATCAAAGAAATCATCCTGGCAAGGAGGTGAGGAGGCCCCCAGCTCCTCAGTCAGATGTCAGAAGAGAGGATTTCAGAGAAAGGAGTTGCTACAGAGGGAAGTAAGCCCGGCCTGGCCAAAGCAGATAAGTAAGTTTGTTCTAAATGGCTTCCTGGCTGAGGAGGGCCACATGCTCACAGTCATATGATGAACTGGAGAGTGTGTTGGAGATGTTTAACTCACTCCGAAGGAAAAGCTGCAGCATTTGCACAGTCACAAGAATCCTGTGTCTTCTTCTAATGCTATTTGGAATTGTGAAATAAATTTAGTACTGTGCAGAAGAAGGAAAAAAAATTGTTGGATGCAACGGGAACTCTGAAAAGAATTTTATTTAGCTCCTGAAAGATCCATATTTCTTCCCCTGATCATGTGGTAACAATGTGAGCACTGAATGTGCTTGCTCACCACAGCTCCTTGTCCTTCCGGGGCTGGGGAGAACAGCCTGGCTCAGGTTACTCTCAATGTCACGTTTAGCTGCTGATTAACTTCAAAATCTGTGAGCCCCGTTGTTTCTCGGAGACTCCACGTGGAGCAGTCCCGACTTACTTCACATCCCTAATTTTACCAAGGGACAGCATAAGACTCAAGTGACTTTCTCTTAAACACATCTAGTTGGCAAAGGAGATCTCGGAGCTCAAACCTCGCTGATGAAGAGAAGATACAGGGAGGGGAGAGACACGACAGCTTGAGCTTGAAATAACCTGCTGTGGGGATTCAAATGACGTGGGCAGCTTTTAAGATTTCAACAAGAAAGATGCTTAAGTAAAATACTTTTTGAAGTGAAGCATTCCTGCTGCTATATATAGTGCCTGATAAATTAACTCTGTAGGATTTCTTATCTCTGCACCTCTTGCTACTAGAGGCTAAATATTTTGTGTGTGTGTGTGTGTGTGTATGTGTGTGTGTGTGTGAGTGTGTGTGTGTGTGTGTGAGTGTGTGATATAGATATATATATATATATATATATATATATATATATATTCATATACACATGTTTAAAAGCAAAATCCAGCTGTAATATTTTTTACCTTAGCAAATTTTTATTTATAATCAAGACCACCCATTTTAAAAGTGAGACCTTGTCATTTTGGCTTAGTGACTAAAACAAAGTGGAAGAGCACCCTCATAGAGCAGGGGGAGGAGAGATGGGATGGGGGGGTGGAGGGGAAACCAGAAAAGGGGGTAACATATGAAATGTAAATAATGCAGGGATTGTGACCGCGCATTTTGTAAGATAGAATCTTACCTACTGCACTCCTCTTCCAAGCATAAGTAGAGACTTTGGGACCCACTACTGACCTATGCTCTTGGAGGACTTTGCTCGATGATGACTGTGGTTTCCAAGGTCATCAGACTTCATAGCATTTTTCCCAAAAGGCAACTGCGGAAAAGGAACTTCTGGGCTGGAATTTATTCTGTTTAGCATTTCTCCTGTTCCGTGCCAAAGACTTTGCCAGTGGGAAAACTCGTAAAGGGCAATGTAAACACATCCGTGTTTGCCTTCTGAAACAGAAGTTAAGCACTGGTGATACTGCCCATGCTATCCAATAAACCAAGCTGTTCTAGCTGAAGAAAGTATCCTAAAAACCTGGGAAACAGACTGCGGGTAGGCCAGGCAACTTCAGAGTTTCTACATGAGGTGGGATGGAGAGAGAATTTATCTCCAAAAAAAAATAGGGACTTACTATTTATTTTCTTTTTATTGTATGTATACAATATGGTATGTGTTTTGATTCATATATATATATATATATATATATATATATGAATATATATATATATATATATATATATATATGATTGCTACAACCAAGTAAATTGATATGCCCCTCCATCTCACAACAGTGTGCCTATGTGTGTGTGTGTGTGTGTGTGCACGTGTGTGTGTGTGTGTGTGTGTGTGTGTGTGTGTGTGTGTGTGTGTTGGTAAAAATACATAAAATCTCTCTTGGCAAATTTCTGATAGCTATTAACTGTAGTCTTTCTGCTGCACACTGGCTACATTTTCTTACTCCACATGACTCAAAGTTATACCCTTTGGTCCCTTGTCTTCCCATTTTCCCCATTTTCCTACTGTTTCTATATATTCAGATTTTGAGTTTCTTTGATTATTGCCTACCATGATCACTGTGGTGATCGTGAAGGCATCAGTCTCATGGGCAGTGACTGATTGCATTCCCTTTGGATGTATGGCTTGATAGAGAGGTTGCTGGCTCATGTAGTTCGAATGGCTATTTCTTTATGAGCCAATCAACCAGCCCATCAATAGCACACAAGGATTCACTTTTCTCTGTATCCTTGCCCACATTTGCTACCACTTACCTGTTTTACATTGTAGCCATTCTAACAAGTCATCCATACTGATCTGCTGTCCCCTGATAATTTCTGATGTTGGCTATATTTTTTCTATACCTTTCCTAAGGGAATATCCATACAGCTGTATCTTCAAGCATTCATGTGAACAGTATGTTGGTTGGCAACCTCTTAGATTTCATCAGGAAAGCATCAGCTCCAGCCTAGTGGAACTGAAATGGTTAAAGCTTCCAGCTCCATCCCCTCCTGCCCCCTCTACTGCAGAGAGAAAGTACCACACCCAGGGCCAAACCTTGGGAATAGGCAAAGAGCTGATGCCTGAGAGTTCCTTACCTTTTATCTCCAGAGTCTTCCTAAGGTATTTCAGCCCTGGGGAGCTTCTAAGCAGGCAGCTAAGCTCTGGGGTCCCTGCTGTAATCCAAGTAAACTATTCTACACTCACCCTTGATATCTTCGGATTTTGGTTTTGGTTTTGTAACCTTGTCTATATCTTAAGCTGGATTCACAAAATTAAAAATGGTGAATTGCCTTTTTAAAGAGACAACACCATGAGTGTTACAAAGTCTGCCAGTTAGACAAGAGACTACAATGGTGAAAGCACTGCCTGCTCCAGGCTCCCCAAGATTGCTCTCAAGCTGCCTGCCTGCCCATGTATAACAGTAGATGCACCGGTTGTTTGTGTAAATTTTATATGTGACAACCCATCGGACGCAGATTCCAAAGACAAGTGAATGGTGTATTCTTTGATTTGAAATAGCTCACTGCACCAGCATCAGGTAACAATTTAACCCTGTAACATTTCTCACTAATGCTGTGAATAAAACCTTTTCCTGGCTATTTTTATTCTCCCATGTGAATATCAGCATCAGCTTCCTGGCCACGTGAACCTTTATTGTGTCATATTATGGACTGGGGTCTCCATGTATCAATTTTTTATTTTTTGCATCTAGGCACCCTGCTCTGTTCTCTTGCTATAGCTCTGGCAGTGAACTAATTCTCTGGAATCTTCTAAGCACAGTGATATTATTTCCATACATGTTTATTTTTTTACCACTATTTGTTCTCTTACCCACAAAAAAAATTAGCCAGAATCTTAAATCAGTGTTAAACAATGTTAGCGCTGTGGTTTTCCTCATTAGCTGTGAATGCTTCCGTTATTTGTCCCATCAACAGGAGCTTCTTTTGGCTTAAGACGAAAGATTATTTAATTATGAAATTATAGATTCAGTTCTGGTTTGTGGTCTGTTCTTTTTTTCTTTTTTCTTAATCGATAATGGACTTTATGTTTTCAATAACCATTTTTCTGCATCCATGGTTTGTCCGTGTGGCTTTACTTTTTAGATGCTAGTACCATAAACTCTTTCGATACATTTTCTAATAGTAAGCATTCTCCCCTTTGAAATTAATCTCCTGTGACTTGGTCCTGCTGAAGAGACAATACCATGAATGGCACAAAATTTGCAAATGATACAAGAAATTGTTTTTTTGCTGATGCTCTGAAATATAAGTGCCTGCTGACATTTTGTGGAAGATCATTGCATTGATAAAATCAGGAAACATTGATCTGTGGTTTTCTTTCTTTCCTTCTTATTGGCTTTATTTGCTCTTCGGTAGACTCTATCAACAATAGAATTTCAATTTCACATAAAGGAATGAGAAGATTTTCCTTTCTTACAAGTTTAAAAAAATCACTGCAGTGGTTAACATGTTTGATTCATTAAAGTTTCAAAGAGCTCCCTGCACAAATATATATGCCTGATAATCATGGGGAAACTAAAACTGCCTCTCTCCCTCTCTCCCTCTCTCCCTCTCTCCCTCTCTCCCTCTCTCCCTCTCTCCCTCCCTCCTTCCCTTCCTCTCTACCTCTTTACCCTCTCTCCCTCTCCCTCCCTCCCTCCCTACCTCCCATCTCTCCCTCCTCTCCCCCTTTCTCTTTCTTTCTCTCACTCTCTCTCTCCTCTTTCCTTCAGTTAATATTTTATTTTCAAGATCTCCTGTGGCCAGCCCTAGAATCCTGCCCTATCTAGGAACTATGTATCTTATCCATATTTCTACTTATTAGTGAACAAATCACTCTCTCATAATCACCTTTAAATTCTTCCATTTGTGACTATTTCTTCATTATTTTGCATCATCTACTTCTGCTTTCTTCATTTGATACAGAAAATGTGGTACATTTACACAATGGAGTACTACTCAGTTATTAAAAACAATGAATTTATGAAATTCTTGGGCAAATGGATATATCTGGAGGATATCATCCTTAGTGAGGTAACCCAATCACAAAAGAATTCCCTTGATATGCACTCACTGAAAAGTGAATATTAGCCAAGAAACTTCGAATACCCAAGATACAATTTGCAAAACACAAGAAAATCAAGAACAAAGACTATTGTATGGATACTTCATTCCATCTTAGACTAGAGAACAAAGCACCCATGTAAGGAGTTACAGAGACAAAGTTTGGAGCTAAGACGAAAGGATGGACCATCCAGAGACTACCCAACCTGGGGATCCATCCCATAATCAGCCACCAAACCCAGACACTATTTCATATGCCAGCAAGATTTTGCCAAAAGGACCCTGATATAACTATCTTGAGTGAGGCTGTGCCAGTGCCTGGCAAATACAGAAGGGGATGCTCATAGTCATCTATAGGATGGAACACAGGGCCCCCAATGGAGGAGCTAGAGAAATTACCCAAGGAGCTGAAGGGGTCTACAACCCTTTAGGTGAAAAAACAATATGAACTAACCAGTATCCCCAGAGCTCGTGTCTCTAGATGCATATGCAGCAGAAGATGGCCTAGTCAGCCATCACTGGGAAGAGAGGCCCCTTGGTCCTACAAACTTTTTATGCCCCAGTACAGGGGAATGCCAGGGCTAAGAAGTGGGAGTGGGCAGGTAGGGGAGCAGGGCTGGGGGAGGGTATAGGGAACTTTGGGGATAGCATTTGAAATTTAAATAAAGAAAATATCTGATAAAAACAGAAAGAAAGAAAGAAAGAAAAGAAAGAAAGAAAGAAAGAAAGAAAGAAAGAAAGAAAGAAAGAAAGAAAGAAAGAAAAGAAAGAAAGGAAGAAAGAAAAGAAAGAAAGGAAGGAAGGAAAGAAAAGACTAATGTGTCACACAATTATTCACAGTAACCAAGTGGGTGCAATCCAGGTGTCTGCAAAAACAAAATATCTGAATAATATGTGGCTCAGGCATGTCTGAGTGTATGCTTCAAGGCAGAGCTTTTGAAAAAGGCCATAGGTTCATTCTTCAGCACAACACATATGTATGTACATATATGCACATACACAAAGACACACACATACTTATACACACAAACATATACTCACACACATATACACACAAATATACACACACAAACAATATTTAAACACACACAAACATATATACACAAACACACATGCATACACATACAAACACAAACAAAAACACACACAGACACACTTAAACACACACAGTGTTGCATATACATAAAACATACAATGGAATATTACTCAGATGTTAGAATAACTAAAGAACTGATATAATCTATGATATGGAACAGTTTTGAAGACATAACACTAAATAAAATAAGCTAAGGACAAATATCAGTGCACTTATGTGAAGCACCTGCTTTGGCAAATTCATAGAGTAGACCAGAGGTTCCCAAGCCCAAGGATAGAGAGATAGCTCTTGTGTCTCTTCTACATGGTAACAAGTGCCCAATACTGTACATACAAATAATGTCACCAAATTATATACTTCAAATATTATGACGAAAATTTTAGGTTACATGTTTTTAACCACCACAACAAAAGAAATACTACAAGAACTAAGTGTAGTAAATGTCTTCCTTACATGATTCTCTGGACACAAAAGCCTTAGCCTCCCCCGTTCTGCCATTTTAATGACTTTCTGTTTTGTCTCCATCTGTGTATTTCTGTTGTCTTCCCAGAGTTTATAATTTGACCTTCTTCACTGTTCAATTCTAATATTCTATGAGCATTAATTTTGACATAATTTTTAACTTCTTGGTGGTAGTTTTTTAAAAAGTGGTGAGAATTTCATTCAAAGGAATTTCTTTCCTCTATACCTCTTGTTCTTTGGTGTCAAGGTATCTTATATAGAACCTGTGCCTGTTCCCTCTTCATTAATCATATTTAGGTTTAATGTGTTCTTCCTGGCCCTCAGAGATGGCTCATCTTCCAGGCCATCACTTCTCTCTGGCTCTAGGAGAAAACCATAGAACAGAATTAGCATTAACCATTGAAGCTTTACTTTCTAGGCAACAGGCACGGGCTGCTATGGATGGATACACCATCCTTCATACCATCTCCCCAGGATGCAGGTCACAAGAAGCATTCCTTCATGCTTACAATTTTGTTTCCTCCACTTTTTTGTGAAGTCAAATGGAGCCCAAGAACATTGCCATAAGCTAATGCTTTTCCTAGGTTTTCAAAGAAGTGGTTGGTTTGCTCTCAGCATGTAATGCTTAAAGATATAGTTCTCAGCCACCTGTGTCTGAGATGTCTACACACAAATGCATCTTCTCTGCGTCTTTTGTACCCATATTTGATCTTTATTGCAATGTCAGCCCTCTCCAGACATTATCACTTGAGACTTAGTTTGGGTTTATTTTTTTTCCCAAAGGTGATATCCGTATTTTTCTTTACATCTCCCTCATTTATTCCAGCAAGATTTGTGAGAAAAGGTAGAAGACATATTTTCAGTCTCTTCAGTCTGCTTTCTTAAATGCACATTCCATTATTTACAAAAGTGAGCTTTAAAGTAGACAACTAAGAGCAGGGTTATAGGAGGAAAATGTCTTGTCAGAGGAATCTACATATCTGAAAATTAACCTTGAGAAGGTAGAGGGCTGCTTTTGCCTGGTTACTTGGGAGTCAGCAAGCAACACGCAGACACTGTAAGCACATGTTCATTTCTTTGAGAAACTATGCTTCGCTTCATCCTTGCCCAGTGGTATCCATCAGTACCCACAGTGTGGTCCAGCATCACTTTGTAGCTTGTTAGACATATAGTCTCAAGCCCCTCCCAACTCTAGACCCAGAATGGAAATCTTCATTCCAACAAAAATCCCAGAGGATTCATAGGTGTATAAAACTGTAGAAGTACCAATTCCCCCCTACTAGAGTCCTGCTAGGCTCTATGGTCATCCTTCCATCAATCAATAAGCCTTTACTGAATAGGCACATGAATGTGGATGACATTATAATTTCTGAGAGCATTTTTAGTGACACATAGTAATTTTCCAGTCCTCACTAGCAGACTAAGCCATGTATTCATCAACCTGGACTCCAGTACCAGCACTCTAATTGGCCCTACTTGACTGCCCCTAATCTTGGCTTTGGGACACCAGAAGTGAAAGCATAAAGAAGGAAAGTAACAGCATTACCAAAAACTCTTAAATAATTTCATCGGACTCTGGTCCCCCATTGTCCTACACATCTACAAAGGATACAACGAGCTCCCCTTTCCTTAGTGTCGTTTCAGGAAGTATGAACATGATTTCTGTGTGTTCACCATACAGACATTAGAGCAGTCACACCAATCTGTCCCACTCCCTGCCCACAGAGGCCATTTGGCAAGATCCAGGTCCTTGTAAGGGTGGAGCAGACTTCACTAGCACGCCATGCTCAGGCAATGCTAGAGACATGCCAGGTGTAGCTACAATTACCATTGTCAGTCTTGGAGGTATTTTGATGAACCAAGAATGAAAGATGATCATTTAAAACTGGTTTCCCTATGTGGGTCATCAAACCTTTACTAAATACAGTTAGTTTAAAATGAACATTTGCAATGTCAAAACAGAACATGATAATTCTAAAAATACACTCTTTCTTACTGTGAAAGTCTTCTCTAGAAACTCAAACACACAGGCAAAGCAATGATTTCATCTTTTCCGGCCTCATTCTGGGAAGCAATTTTTTCCCAAGGCACAAGGTTCAGCACACAGCAGGGAAGCAACCAGACTGGTTAGCAGGACTTCCGTGGATTCTCAGGAAGCTAATGGTAGGAAGTCAAGGAAAACTGGGCTATAGGAGGAATACATTCTCTCTGTGGGATCCTGTTTTGTACCAATCTAAACAAATGACTCTTGTTAAATCTTCTAATACACACAGAGCACAAAATAGTGGAAGAAGGAACTGTCATAGAATGTACTACATGTACTCTATGATGTAATATACTATAAATGAGAAATACAAAAGGAAATGGCCAAGAAGGGGAAATGGATGTGACCGGATAATATTACATACATTCAAGTATTGAAATATCACATCACACTCAAGAAGCAAGCATAATTATATGTGTTATTTTAAAACTGAAGATTTTGAAAGATGGTAAAATCAACGAGTGAAAAAGTCAACCTCCTTTGAAACATAAATTTACAAGGAAGACTTTTTTGAATGACCGTTCACTCTTTATGGGGTCAAAATCCCTAATCCAGACATCAGAATCTAAAATGCTTCAAAATATAAACTTGTCTTAACATTAACATGATGTCACATGTAGGAAACTCCACATCAGATACCATGTATGAGTGTGGTCAGAGTTCAAATACAAGCATAGCAAAAATATCACATAAGATTAGCCTCAGGAAGTATGAAAAAGGTAGACATGGAACACACAGGTTTCATATTTAAGTTTAGGTTCCATGTGTGTGCATATATTGTGACTTGTGAAAGTGCAAACATTTGTGCTCAGAAGCAGTTCAGAGAAGGGACATTCACCTTGTACAGATTAGAAAGCAATTACACCCAGTTCACCAACAAAGCTCTTCCTTGAGTCTACTTTGAAATTCAGTTGTTTAATCACAAATGGCCAACAAGCCTTCATGAAGTCATCTGTTCTTCCCAACTCCTCTACCTTTTCCTTTTGAATTAATTATAACACCCCCACACACACAGAGACACATTCACACTAAAGCCAATGCATCCTTCGTGGTGCCCAGTCCAGAAGTAGGTCCTGCTGTAGAAACAGATGACTGTATTCTTGAAAATCTTGCCTTTTCAGTTTACTTTTTTGTTACTCTTGTTAACTCACATTTTAAGGATTTAAAACAAATTTCATATTTTATTTACCTATTTACTAATTTTGATCCAATTCATCCTCCACTATCTCTAGTAACTCTACCAGAGTCCATCTTCCAAGCCTCCTCCCAGTCATCTCCAAATTCTTTAGTAATTTATAGGTTCTAATTAGTGCTTGCCATATAGGTATGGTTGCAAGGCCATTCACATGGTTGACCTACCATGGACCATTAAAGAAACTGATTCTCACTCCCCCAAGAAGCCATCAGCTGTTATTAGCTTCTCAGCTACAGGTAGAGGCTTATGAGCCTCTAATTTCTTCTCCCAGAATTCCTCTCTCTCCCAGAAGATTCTCCCTCCACTTGCTGCCCAGCTATTGACTATCAGATCTTTGTTATAGCCAAGCCGGTTCAAAATTAACCATTAAATATATAAACATACCTTCATACAATGTACCCACAGAGCATGATACCGAAGTCCCATTTATGACTGAGCTCTTCACAGACTTGTACTTTCTCCACTTTGGTATGTTTATGAGTCACTACATTAACTGCCATCCATTCCATGATGAAGCTTCTCTGATCATGAAGACTGGGAGCCACATTAATCTGTGGTATGGGGATTTGGATTCAGAGGGAAGGTGAATCAGTTTAGGAAAGAAAAATAACAGTGATAGATTACTTCCTGGGACCTATGAACTCCCAAGTCAGGGGTTCTTGGTTTACGGTATCAGCCTTGCACTTCCTTTGACACGATAAGTCTTCCATTCAGTTCATGTTTAAGCCTCATTCATTCTTGATTCTCTTCTTGCTTTGGTAGGGACTCAACTAGCATAGAAAATCAGAATTTGCTTGTATATTTGATCATGTGGGCCCAAATCTCCACTCCTCCTCTTCTATTTTAAGAAAACTTGCATTTTCCATTATCTTTATAGCGAAATTGGGGAGGGGTGACAGAATAACACTCTCCTCCTGAGAAAATATGCGTTATCTTCAATAATTACTCCTGGCAAGTTCTCTTTTCCTGTTTTCTAAAAATAGTAATTAGATCTGAAGATGTGTTGCTATAAAACATTCTGTGTGACACTTTCACTTGTTTCTCTTCTCTATCTTAGAAAATATGGACCGATTTGTGGCTGTCGAATAACTAGAAAACACAGTTATGCATAGAACAGCATGTTAATGCCTCTGAGGCTCTTTGGATGGTTCAGATATCACAAGAACACCACACACACACACACACACACACACACACACACACACACACACACACACATACCCTTTACCTGGCCTCTTGAAGCATCCTCCTCTCTGCACACCTTTGAACTCTAAAATTCGCACATGAACAGGATGCACAGATTTAAGTGAGATTCTTCACCTCCTAGTTAAAAGTCAATCCTTCAAATGACCCTATTTTCTCTTGGATGACCACTATGACATTGACTACCTAGCATTATATTAATATGTGCCTGCTTTTGCGTTTTAAAGGTCCTTTATCCAATACTCTTGAGTGAAGATGATGAAAAGCAACCCTACAAAGGTAAGGGACTGCCCAGGACCTTCAAGCACACAGAGAACCACTCGTGCTACATCAGGCACCATGCAACCTTAGTATCCTACATGTTACTTGATTTTTGGAATTTTATCTTCTGCCAGAGCAAACAGTGCATGGAGACCCCTCTGCTGTGCTCCCTGTTCCAGTATGGTAAAGACATCTGAAGATCTTAAACACTGTGTAGAGTTTCTTTTTTTTTTTAATTAACATTTTTATTGGGTCTTTTTTTTTTCAATTTGTTATTAGATGTTTTCTTTCATTACATTTTAAATGCTATCCCAAAAGTCCCTTATACCTTCCCCCTGCTCTGCTCCCCTACTCACCCACTCCCGCTTTTTGGCCCTCATGTTCCCCTGTACTGGGGCATATAAAGTTTGCAAGACCAAGGGGCCTCTCTTCCCAATGATGGCCGACTAGGCCATCTTCTGCTACATATGCAGCTAGAGACATGAGCTCTAGGGGTACTGGTTAGTTCATATTGTTGTTCCTCCTATAGGGTTGCAGACCCCTTCAGCTCCTTGGGTACTTTCTCTCATTCCTCCATTGGGGACTCTGTGTTCCATCCAATAGATGACTGTGAGCATCCACTTCTGTATTTGCCAGACACTGACATATCCTCACAAGAGACAGCTATTTCAGGGTCCTTTCAGCAAAATCTTGCTGGCATATGTATGGAGTTTCTTAACCAGGTTTGGTGGTATGCCTATAATCTCAGTAAGGAAGGGTGAGGCAGAAGTGTTAAAGTTTTGAGGTCAATATGAGGTATAGAGTGAGACTGTGTTCTAATTTTTCTTTAACCTAATAATGGGGGAGAGTTTAAACATGGTGGTTTGAAGTACAGTTCTTTTTTCCATTTAAAATAATTAGGATTGTTGCCTTGGAAAGACTGATGGATGTTTATTGATTTCTTAGCCCTGAGCACATTTCTGCTCTCAACTAAGATGAGCTTACTCTGAGTTTGTTTTCTTCAAGGGAGTCCTCAAGACACTCTTCTGTCACTTTTCCCAAAGCGATGCACTACAAGCTCTTTTCTAACAGAAAAACAAAGGCTGAGCTTCAGAATATAAAAATTATCTGTGCCTAAATCTTCACATTATTGTAATGAACAATTTTTCAGATTTATTGCCTACAAAACAGCTTCAAGGAAGCATAAACATGTCTAATAATGGAGATACTCACATTTCAAACAAGCAACACTATGCCTATTTCTTCCCTATGTTTTGGACATAAGCCTGTCATTTTTGTCCCATGAGGTAAGGCTCAAAGCTAATTCTTTCACAATGCTGGAGATGGGCCTCCCGAGACCACCCCTGGCCACACCCATCAGAACTTTTATTGGCATCACTGATGCTTTATTGATTTGATTTATAAGTTCTTTCAGTGGCTCTTGCTTCCTCAAGGGCAGAGATTACTTTTAACCCTACTACACCTTACCCAAATTCACAGTAATTAACAGAAAATGGTGGATCAGCAAACATTTCTTGTGTTATTGTGGTTGAGTTTTCTTAACTTCCTTTTACAGTACTTTCTTTTCGAGTTTCAGATGGTAAGCAAAACTGCCTTAACTTGGCCTGATCACACTATTTCATGTTCAATATGGAGTAGGTACAGAAGGCAGGATCCTTTTGTCTATCTTTTGTAGCACATACAAGTATGGGTCCTTTCCACAATCTGTAAGTACATGGAATTCTGAGTTCTGTACATTAAAAAAAAAAAAAACCTATTTTCCTTTATGGTTACAAAAAATCCAATCCCAGTCATTTCCAGGCTACCATCTCAGCCATCCACCAGTAAATATGAGAGCACAGGGGATCAGAGAATACATTTGAGGTTGTATCTCCAGTCTGGTCATTGGTCTATCATGGTCTCAGAACATAGAATTATATTGTCCAACCTGGGTCCTTTGTCATATAGTGGATGGTTGTCACTCAAAGAGTAGCTGACTCTTCTAGAGCCTCTACCCCACCTTCAAGGCATTGACACATATCCAATACACAGGCACTGCTCTCTAGGGGTGCAGGACTCACTTCCTCTATCCAACATCTCTCCCCCACTTCATCTTTCTTTCAGACCAGTTGTCCCCAAAACAGAGATCTATGCGACTAAGGAAGGCACAACACATCTGTCTACATAAAAGCTTCTGGCCATCCTCAGCAAGTAAAGATGGGGACTGAAGATAGAAAAAAAAAGGTGGGTTACAGATTTTTTTCAAGGATTCTTATTTCTGAAAACAAGCTATTCTTACTGTTCACCACATTTCAAGACAAGTACTACGCTAAGATGGTTACATTTTTTAAAAAAAGGATGAAATTTTTTTTCTTTTGTAAAGAATTAGGGCCAAGGAATAAGGAAGATGTGGGGCCAGGAGGATTCTATTTTAGTAGTATGAAATGTCGATCTTCTCCTACTTCACAGTTCTCAAAATAACCTGAACTATCTCCCATTTTTTGAAGTGGAAAATAGTTATGTTCATAATAAGCCTACCTTATCTTCTGCTTCAGCACTGGTAATTTTCTTGACCTGGACTAGGAGTCACCATGCTAAACCAGAATTGGCTGACAGAATTCAGGATTGTTCCACATGTCTGCAAGATCTGAGAAAGTGCACCACACTTTGAATGAGGATTTTTTTTTAATCAAATATATCAATGAGAAAGTTAGACTTGAGAGGAGATTCAGGCCAGTGCAAGCATCCTTTTTCACCTTTGTGTTCTTCATCTTGCCAGCTGCTCTGCTGTCATCCCAGACAGTCATCACTCCCTAGAATCTGCAAGTTTATACAACTTGGAAATTTTCTTAGCATAAAGTACACAAAATACCTTCTTTTCATTTATTAGACATTTTCTTTATTTGCATTTCAAATGTTATCCCCTTTCCTAGTTTCCCCTCCGAAAACCCCATATCCCACCCCCACCCCCTCGCCCTACTCACCAACCCACCCACTCCCACTTCCTGGCCCTGGCAGTCCCCTATACTGCAGCACAGAACCTTCACAGGACCAAAGGCCTCTTCTCCCATTAATGACCAACTAGGCCATCCTCTGCTACATATGCAGCCAGAGCCATGAGTCCCACCATGTGTTTTCTTTGATTGGTGGTTTAGTCCCAGGGAGCTCTGGAGATACTAGTTAGTTCATATTGTTGTTCCTTTTATGGAGCTGCAAACCCCTTCAGCTCCTTGGGTACTTTCTCTAGCTCCTAGATTGTGGACCCTGTGCTCCATCCAATGGATGGCTGTGAGCATCCACTTCTGTATTTGTCAGGCACTGGCAGAGCCTCTCAGAAGATAGCTATATCAGGCTCCTGTCAGCAAGCTCTGGTTGGCATCCACAATAGTTTCTGGCTTTGGTGGTTGATTATGAGATGGATTCCCAGGTGGAGCAGTCTCTGGATGGTCATTCCTTCAGTCTCTGCTTCACACTTTGTCTCTTTAACTCCCTCCATGGGTATTTTGTTCTCCCTTTTAAGAAGGACCAAAGTATCTACACTTTGATGATAAGCCTACCTTATCTTCTGCTCACTTTGGTGAGTTTCATTTATAAAACATATTCTTAACTTCTAAAGATTTAGCAGGCATTTTATTTTGTGTTTACCTTTTCCATGGGAGACAAGAAAGAAATCTAACATGTCTGACACTTTTAAGAGATGAGCTTGTTTCATAATCTGAATCCATTTCAAACATCCAAAGTTCAAGAGAAAATGCCTAAGAGGAAATGACTACAATGTATTCTCATTTCTTCAGATGATGGGGTTTAATATACAACATGCAATAGAGTATGTAAAGATATCCAATTTTTAACTGGTAGAATTTTAATTACTTAGTGAATGTTTCAAATGGACAGCTATTTTATGATCTAACAGTTAACAGGTAAGAAAGACAGTTGTGAGATGTTATTTTTGGTTCATTTTTCTCTGTATTTGCTTTAAAATTCAGTTTGTTATTCACTGTCTTCAAGGAAGAGTGAATAGACATAGAAAGGATACGAGGCCTAACTAGACCTGGCATTCATTCTTGAAGAGTTGTAGGGATTAAGAACTAAATCTTGAAAAATGTTTATAAAATATCTCAGCCCACTGTACCACCAGCTAGGGAGAGAGAAGTTCCCGAGGACAGAGGTGAGAAAAGATGGGATATAGTGACATTATGCACCCCCTATCATGGCACAGAAACAGAAAACCTCAAAGACTCAGACTCAGACATGGGGTATGCACACAGTGGAAAAAAAAATATACAAGATAAGCATGCCATGCAGAGGGAAGTCAAGGATGTCTCAGCAGCAGCCTAAGAGCATTAAAGACTAGGACCAGAGGGGTAGCCAGTCATCTCAGATACTTACCTGCAGAGAATTACACACTTTATGCCCAACATTAGCTATCTGTCTGGTCACTGGACTTAAAGTATAAAATGTTGGAAAAGGTAGTGCCAAGCCAAACAGTACATGTTTCTAATATGCCTGTAGAATGGGATTAGAAACAGTGAATTTAAAAGAGGGGGCAGTATTTGCATACAGATTTATACTCACTATGAAGAAAATACATAACCATTATAGTATTTGTATATAAGCCAAGACACAGAATGGGCATTACTAAGGGTTTGTCTACTTCAGTGCTATTCGATCACAATGCTCGCCACATCAGAAAGTTCACTACTTGGCAAATTATTACACAAACATACAAAATCCAAAATGTGCTTCTATACAATAAAGTGCTAAGAACAGTAGTTTTGACTTGTTTCAGTCTGTAATAGAGCTTATGGTTCTTATACAGGTTTGTAACCAGTATACCAGAGCAGCAGGCAACATCAAGGCCGAAGTGGCATTTAACAAATGCCATTCTTGCCTTGAGTCAGCTTCATATTTTAAGTAATCTGTTCATTTGGGGTCAAAGCTGCCCTGCAAGATGAAATCACATGTCTTGTTCAGAGTCAAGCTAGATGGAGAGGTGGCAGTCCTAAAGAGGATGTGCTTATGAAGAAATGCTCCCAAAGTTGACTAATGGCTTCAAAATACTTGACATTCATCCCTTCAGATACACCTGAATAGTGGGGAAAGGAGTTTGTCGTTCTGTCTCTAGCATGCATTCTCTCTGGCCCCTGTGGTGTAGCCATGGAGATGTTTAGGACATACAAAGACACTCACCCTACGGAGACTTCAAACAGCACTCCAGAAAATGAACCTTCATTGAACACCTCCCTGGCAGGCAGATTCTTGTGCGTCCTATTGACTGGCTCTAGCAGTTCTTACCAGAACGGCAGGGTATATAATTGATTGGAAGTCCTGTACTACAGTTTAACAGACCTCTCTGCTATCTAATGAATTGATCCTAATTCTCTGAAGAGTTTTGAGTATAACAAGGTTGGTGACATGGCATTCCAATCAAAACCAGCCTGGTCTACATAGCAAGACACTGACTCCAAAATATAAATAAATAGAATAATATATCCAAATTCATCCTTATAAATTGGTAGCTACTCTTTACATGTTATATTACCTTTTCCCTGGTCATATTATAGATGCAGGTCCAGCTCCTGACTGATAAGGAGTTAGTATCACTGAAAACATGGGATTGTGGGCTCATGTGGGTTGTGTCCTTGGATTCAAGAAATGTTGAGTTCATTATGAGAGAGAGAGAGAGAGAGAGAGAGAGAGAGAGAGAAGAAGAAGGAGGAGGAGGG
The DNA here is from genome assembly GCA_902729485.2 of Mus minutoides. Classification (NCBI taxonomy): domain Eukaryota; kingdom Metazoa; phylum Chordata; class Mammalia; order Rodentia; family Muridae; genus Mus; species Mus minutoides. Next base: position 35,195 of record CACVCL010034244.1, read on the forward strand.
TATACTTTTGCTTGTATAGGTACATGTGAATATAGTGAAAGAGAAGGAAGGATGTTTTAAATTTTTGCTTCAAACAATTGAGAAGAACTAGACAATTTGAAATCTGTAGGTAGACCAGTAGGCTAAAAACTCATACTAGTTGAAATTTCAATTTTGAGTTTGAAATCTATAAGCCAGGCTAGGAACTGATTGAGACCCCCACACATTATCTAGGGTAATCACCTTCACTCCGAATCAACAAAAAGTTTCATCAAAACACTTTAGTCAATATTTAATAAAATCAATAGGGACTGCAGGTCTACAATCTTGACATAGAAAACTAACCATCCTGGGATACTACCAACCATTTGATGCATTAGCACCATAATTAATCACACTACCATTTGTGCTAAATTCAGTAAATTTATGTTACAAAAAATGTGTTGCAATTGGAAGGTGAGTGGACATGGTGCTTGCCTACGGTGATTGTAATGGTGATTACAAGGAAGATGGGGTTGATGACGTTTGCTAAGTGTGCACAAAAAGAAATTGTCAAGGCTGTGTTCTTAACACTGTTTGGGTAGAGTTTTAAGTAATTATAGAAGCTTTCTTTCTTTCTTCCTTCCTTCCTTCCTTTCTTTCTTTCTTTCTTTCTTTCTCTCTCTTTCTACCTATCTCTTATAGCCACAGCACTTATTTTGTCAAGAAATCAGAGGTACAATTTAATAATGTAGAACAGCTAATTTTTCATTTCACTTTACTCTCTCCAAAGTCTCTGTATCTCTGTAAAATGAGGTACTTACATGGAAAGAATAGATCCCTGATATGCTGAATGAGAACTGATTACATTTAAATAAAACCAACCATCATATGTCCACAAGTAACTCTGTGTCTTCCTCACCAAAAGGAGTAGACTTCTCTCTCCATTAGCCCAGGAGAACAAAGGTTCCTTGCAAAACAAACGAAATGCCTATGAAATCATACAAGGGAGCTGTTTTGAGAGAGCCAGTTACACATTCTCATTAAGACCATTTACTATTATAACTACTTTTTGTAGCTAGTTGGTCATAATGCTGGGCTGAAAATTTCAACATGCTCCAGAGACTCAGGGAAAAAAATTATTCATCAAATATATTTCAAGATTTACTATAAATGTTGACAGAAAGCTGAGGGATGCTGATGGAACTAGTCTCTGGGTATATTTGAACAAGGTTAGAGCAAGATGGACTAGACTATGACATTAGGCTGGATAGATTTATCAATTTGGCATTTTTACTAAAGTTTCCACATTTAATATGCTAGCTTATTCATCTTCTAGGGAGGCTTACAGTTATGGAGTTGGTTGATTAAGTAATAAATCAGAGCCTACAAAAACTTAGAAAGATAGAAATGGTGTAGAAGAATTATATACAATCTACATATCTATACGTCCAATGATATGCCTCAAGAATGCCAACATACACCAATTATTATGTGTTTATAGGAGAAAACTCTTCTTTATCCCACATATTCATTTTTCAGTTTCTCAGTAACAAGTATCTGTGAAACTGAAGCCTAAGAAATTCTTAGTATTCCAAACATCATTGTATGCTATGAAAGACACAAGACTTGTAAATCATGATATTTTTCACAGAAGGCCTAGAGAGAAAGCTCAGTAGTAAAGAACACTTTTGGCTCTTGTAGAGGACCTGAGTTCTGTTTCCAGCACCTGTGTCAGGTGGCTCATACCTGTAACTGTATTCCCCTGTAACACTATCTCCAAGGGATCCTATGCCCTTCTCTGGTTATGTGGACATTCTCCCACATACACATTCTCACAGAAAGAGAGATAGACAAACACATATGAATGTACATACATAAAAATAAATCATATAAAAAAAAGTTCTGATGGATGTCTTAGGGTTTTCACTGCTGTAATAAAATACCATCACCAAAAGCAACTTGGGAAGGAAAGCATGCGTTTGTTTGTTTGTTTGTTTGTTTGTTTGTTTTTCAGCTTCCAAATTCAGGTAACAGTCCATCGCTGAGGGAAGTCAGGGCAGGAACTCAAGGAGAGCAGAAATCTGGAGGCAGGGACTGAAGCAGAAGTCAGGAAAGAATGCTGCTTACTAGCTTGCTCACCATGACTTGTTCAGCCTGCTTTCTTCTACTACACAAGACCTACCTTGTCTCAGGGTGGCACTGTGCCCATTGGTCTGAGTCCTCCCATATCAATTGTTAATCAAGAAAATGTCATATGCTTGTCATGGTTTTAAATATCAACCTGTTGCAGTCTAGAACCATCTAGGAAGACAGTCTCAGTGAAGGGATTTTTTAGATCAGATTGGATGGCAAACCTGGCTAGGGATAATTGTGGCCGCACTGAATGTGGCCAGCACCATTTTATGCGAGTGAAGAAAGCTGTCTGAGAACAAGTATGCGGCTTTTGACCATGGATATGATTGTGTCTAGCTACTTGTATTTCTACCTTGACATTCCCAAAATATGAACTGTAACTGAGGATTGTAAGTGAAATAAATTTCTTTCTCCCCTTGGGGGAACAAAAGAAAGGAAGGAAGAAAGGAAGGAAGGAAAGAAGGAAGGAAGGAAGGAAGGAAGGAAGGAAGGAAGGAAGGAAGAGAGAGAGAAAGGGAAGGATTAACAAAAAAGGAAAGAAAGAAAAAGGAAAGGAAGGAAGAAAGAAAGGAAGAAGGAAGGAGGGAGGGAGGGAGGGAGGAAGGGAGGGAGGGACGGAGGAAGCAACCAAGCAAGAAAGCAAATATGTGCCCATATAGACTTACCTCCGTGCTGATGTAATGTGTTTCCTCAATTGATTTCCTCTTTCCAGAAAACTCTACCTTGGGTCAAGTTGACAAAAAAACTATCCAGTCATCTTCAGTTCATTGGAAACCTATGTATTTCCTTTTTCTAGGTTCAGTTATAGGAAAGTTACAGAGAGCTGTGATCCCAGACATCAGGGCAACAAAAGCTACAACAGTATGGAATCATAAAGTCTCTGCTTCTGAGGTTTTGTCAAAGCTATGGGAGCCATTGTAATTAATGTCCTCAGCACCAACATTCTTCCCAGCAGATGCAGAAATACATTACTGTGTTTTTTTTGTATTCAATTTATCACTCTCGTGATAATTTACTAGTTTATACTTCTTTGTGCTATACCTTCCCTGTCAAGTTCCTATAATGATTATGTCCTCTCACTGGATACTGATTGATACAGAATCCCTTGGGAAAGATTCCTCCTTAGAAAGTTCACATTTTCCCCACAAGTATACTGATGATAGCAGTATTACAGTGTCTCACAGAGCTTCTCACAAAGTAGGCAGTTAGTAATAATGGGTCACAATGTTTTTTGCCAAAAATGAATCACTATAAATTGTGTGTTTTATGAGGCAGTCACTAAGTGGGAACCTTCATGTGTAGCTGGTGAGACTGTAAAACTGTCTGAGAGTTGCTCAAATTTTAAGTATAGAGCTGCCATATCACCCTGAAATCCTGCTTCCAAAAACACATGTACACAAATCAGAAGCGAGAAAATGCAAGCTACAGGAAAATGTACTCATAAATGTTTACGGCAGCATCATTCATAGACAAAACAGGAGAAACAGTTAATGAACAGAGACATAAAAAGTAGTTGTATGCATACAAGTGAAATGGAATATGCAATAGGAAGATGAGCCATGAGCACATTACAGTAAGTGAATGAAACCCAAACCATCCCAAAAGACCACATAGTGTATGCAGCAGGTACTCACTTACATGGGTTTCATACGTGGATATCAAGAGCAGGAAGTTCTATAGGAAGTCAACAGGTGGTTGCCTAAGGCTGGAGACAAAGGGGAATGGGGAGTAGAAAGAGAGAATCCATCCACGGGTACAGGGAATCTTTAAGGGTGTCACTTGTTCTATAACTAGATTGTAATGATGTTTGTACAATGCTCTGAGTGTACTAAGCTGAGTAAATATACTCTGAGCATATATAAGTGTATGTGGATTATTAACTCCATAAAATTGCCTTTAAAAGGTAGTTTTGAATATCGCCTCTAGTTCATGAAATGTTCCCAACTGGTACTTAAATACAACCAAGATTTCAGCCCAGTGAAGTCACAAAATCTTTATTGGAAAAAAAAGTTTTTCTGTGTGTCTATGTCAGCTGCGTTCTCTTTGTTTTTAGTGAAGGTTGTTTAGAGAGAGATAGGAGAGGTTAGTGGACCATTTTTCTCAGATGCCCTATAACAGGCTAGCTAGCTGCTTTGTGAGAGTGCCTGTGGGCTGTTCCTTGTTGAGTGTGACTTAATGTGCAAAGATTACAAAGCAATGGGAAAGGCAGTCTTATTGGAGATCATAAGTAACATGTGATGGAAATGCCAAGTGCTGTCCAATCTCTCTGTCTGGAAACAGAGGGCTGAGCTCTCTAGCATACCTTCATCTCCCTTGGTCCTTTATCCTCAGGGGTAAACCCTGCTGAAGCAGATGGTCTCTGCAGGTCTTTAAGACAATAGCTTCTGTGAACCTGAGACTTCATCATGTATGTGTCTATAATTCTTCCATTGGTGCTCAGAGTGGAAACGAGTATGGTTGAGAGCTAAGTAAATTTTGCATATGGAAACACAATGTTCAGGCTGAATGCTGAAGACTGATGGTTAATACCATTAAGTATGGCCAGAAGCATGGGATTCACCAGGGTAGCTCTTCTTTAGGAATGCGGACACATAAAGCCAGAGGCAAATGAGCATCAAAAAACAGCGGACACTTCAAAAACGAAGACCTTTGAGTGAGGTTACATCATCATTATTACAGCCATTAAGTACATGCAGTGCTATTTTTAAACTAAGAATGGTAAGAACTATTCTACTTCAATACAGGCTTCTGTATAGCTTTCTTATTGAGGGGGGAAAAGAGCAACCTGAAAATAATTGAATTCTTTATACACTCCTTTTTGCCACGTTGCTCATCTATTCTTTTTCTCCCTGAGGACATCATGAAGGGTTGTAGCGCAGGAGACGTGCACAAGAGGCATCCACTTCCTTTCTCGCACTCCTTCTGTGTGCAGTGAGAGTCCTCAGGGGGGGTTTCCATCACGACTCCCAGTGTACAAGCTAAATCTAATTCTAATTGCTACTTACATTAGCTAAGCTCACATTTAAATCACGGTGATGACATTTTATTGAGGCAGGGGAAATTGCTTGAGCAAATTTCTGTTTACTTGGATGAATTGTAGCCTAGACTCAAGGATGTTAAGGCTGAATCGTAGTCCCGGAAATTTCACCTCCTTTAGTTTACTTTGTATGTAAAATGGTTAGGTGGTTGAAATCAGATAGAGAAACATATTTGACTTTTCATATGAATAATATAATATAAGTTGTTTTAAATGAATACAGTAAATTCTAATATGTTTAAATATACTACTATAAATTACTATAGATGTATATATAGAGTATTTGTTACAGATAAACACTTTAGATACTATTAGATACAGATATAAAATAATAGAAACATGAATACCTTTTTAAATTCAAAGAATTTCAAGAAGATGCGCTTCCAGAAGGTAATACAGACCACAGCCACTTCAAACTAAACTAAGAAACAGCAAAACCATTCTTGTTGATTAGCTGCTGGACACAGTCTAGACGCCTCTCTCTCTGGAGTTGTAGCTGAATACTCTTTAATCACCATGTCAAATGACAAGGACATTTTTCTCTAAAATAGCTAATTAGAAAGCCTTCCTAGTGTTCATTGTATGTTCTAGTTGATTCTCAGTAAATACTATAGGGTCATGGCTGTGGAGAAGTCATTCAACATCGTTTAATGAAATAAAGCTCAAGACAAGTTCTAACAAAAGATGTCAGTAATTATCAAAATAAATGACTTGGTAGGAATTCAGCTATGACTGGCCTTATGGCTTTTCTGTTGACTGCACAAATCAAGTTTTCTATTCTCTGTCATATTTCTAAGATAAAAGTGAATATGACTTTATTGTTATATGTGGAATATAGGCTCCTTTGTGGGGTAATGCTTCTCAAAATGTCTGTTTTCAGGTAACATTTATAGTATTTTTTAAATGTAATTTTTTAGTATTTCTTTCAAAGTATTATATTTACATTATTCTCAACCTTTCCTCATCCCCCCAACTCCTTCCAAGTCTTCTCTCTCTCTCTCTCTCTCTCTCTCTCTCTCTCTCTCTCTCTCAAAGTCATAACCATTTAATTATTGGTAAAAATATACACATAAGTACAACACACACACACACCCTCACACCCTGCTGAGTACGTTTAGTGTTGTTCTTATGTGCATGTGTTCAAGGTTGACCCCTTTGGATTGGCTCCTCTATGGGGGGCGGGTCATACCTGCAGAATACATCGGCCATTGGTTGCCTGTATCTTGTCCTTTAAGGGCTGCATTTTCTTTCTTTGTTCTGTTTTTCTTTCACATCCTGTTAGAGAAAGTTTTTGTTCCTCATAAAAACCTGCCTCTGTCTTCAATTTTACTATGATAGAACTTAGTGATCTTGATCCTTGTTTTATAGTATTTTTTAAATGTAATTTTTTAGTATTTTTTTCAAAGTATTATATTTACATTATTCTCAACCTTTCCTCACCCCCCAACTCCTTCCAAGTCTCCTCTCTCTCTCTCTCTCTCTCTCTCTCTCTCTAAGTCATGACCATTTAATTATTGGTAGAAATATACACATAAGTACAACACACACACACACACACACACACACACACACACACACACACACCCTGCTGAGTTTTGATGTTTTGAAGCTTCTGCTAGTTTCTTGGTTTTATACAAATGTGGTTTTTATGGGGGGGGGGCAGGGTAAATACTATAATCATTACATGTGCAGGTTTGTGTCTGAGTTCCTGTTTTTAGTTTGTTTGGACATATAACTGGAAAATGTAGTTAACTTCTCAAGGAATTTCCAAAGAATTTTGCAGCTCAAGCCTGGCATCCTTTCAAATGGCTACAGAAGATAAAGAATAGTGAGGGAGAGGGTGTCCAAGTGGGACATGGGAAAATGGAATATCAACTCCTAGATCAACTCCTCAGTGGTTCTCAGCCCTGGTTGCCCATGCTACCAACCCAGGTAACTCTGCAAGTGACAGTGACGTATGAGAGAATCTGGTTAAAACAGAACTTTAAAATGCACATTACTCTAATAAGCATCTTCCCCCAAACACTGTAGACTGTGCTGAACCTCACATGCGACCCTTGCAGTCTCTGCTGTGGACGAAGCCAAGCCCCATCAGCTATATGTTACTTACTCTGACTTTGGGGAGACCAGGTGATTAAGTTTCACTGTGAACCATTTGAATGACTCAATTAACATGTTAAAATATTTTTAATCAAAACAATGGCCATATATCATCAGAAAATATTCTATTATGTCTTCAATAAAACACAATACAGATGGCCATATTTCATCAGGAAGTATTCTATTATGTCTTCAATAAAACACAATACAGATGCAGCATTATCAAAGCTTCATAAGATTAAAAAAAAATCACTTCAGTCACTGTACACATAATGTACACAGAGGTGTGTTTCTTGTTTTAAAATAAAAAGTAAACTTGACTATCTGAAACTATATGACACAAGGTCCTTTAAATCAAAACTGAAGTCAAACTTTCTCGTGGCTGCTGTTGCTGCTGCTGCGCTTCTGTTGCAGCAGAAAAATAAACCCTGAAATAAAGAAAGAATACATTCACAAGTCTGAAGATGGCCACAGGCTACAGCAGTAAGGTGAGAACTTATAAATTTACAAAGGCCTCATGACTACTGAGGACAGGAATGGTCCTTTCCCAGACTACACTATTGCCCATGAAAGGAAGCTATTTGGGTTAGTTTGGGGTTTGTTTGTTTGTTTGTTTGTTTGCTTGCTTTTACCTTTTTGATTCCTGGCTAAAAGAAAAGGAAATACCACTAGGTATGATTATCAGATCCTGCCAGAGTTGCCTAAGAACTTGGTTGCTTTAGCTTATTTAGTCTTGCCACTCACTCTTTTATCTGAAAGATCAAGAATCTGAAATAGGTTAAGAGAATGGATCCATGATAAATAAAGCACTTGCCGAGTGTGGACAGAGCTGGGTTCAATCCCCAGCACCACAACAAGATGACAAGAGAAGAGAGGAAACGAGAAAGACAAAGAAGAGAGGAAACGAGAAAGACAAAGAAGAGAGGAAACGAGAAAGGCAAAGAAGAGAGGAAACGAGAAAGACAAAGAAGAGAGGAAACGAGAAAGGCAAAGAAGAGAGGAAACGAGAAAGGCAAAGAAGAGAGGAAACGAGAAAGGCAAAGAAGAATGGGAGCCCTGAAAACATTAGCTCTCACCTGTCAAGATTATTAAACCTCCACAAAACCCACAGGTTAAAAGTAAACAAAGGAGGAACAAAATATGTTTCAAGCTGACACCTCAGGAGAATGCCCAACAAGCTTGCTGTGGGCCCTAATGCTGTCCTGAGAGGAACATGTGTAGCCTGATAGACACATTAGACAATGCAAAACCTTAAATAAGACTGAGGCATTTAATTCATAGTGCCCCCCCCAAAAAAAACTAGCCAATTAGTATCGAAGCAAAGAGGACACAGGAAATAAAGACACTGGGATTAAAGGCATAAATTGAGTACAACGTTTCCTAGCTCTCCTGCCCTCTTCCAGCTCTGGAATAAATTTTGAATAGAGACACAAGTGAAGCCTAACACTGGTTCTCCACAGGTTCTCCACAGTGGATGAATAATTTGCCTAAATGACAGAGCTGAGACACACATCCAAAATGAACTCCTTAAGCCAAGCTCTTAGGCCTTAGTCTAAACAGCCACCCATATCCTGAAGGGTATGGTCTTAATAAAAGCAGCTCTGACCATTTATACAAGACAACCTAAAATGTAAGCAAAGCCTGCTTTATACATGGTGTTCAACAGTGAAGTCATCTTGTTATTGCAACGGCCTTAGAAATGTTTTTGAAACCTACATCTTTTCTACTTTAAAATCTCTCCCTCTCCCTCTCTAAAAATAATTGTTTACAACTTCTGTGAAGATCAATATTATAGTTAACAAAAACTATTAGATTGTTATTTTGCACAAAGGGGGGAAATTTTGTTAAACTACATTGAGTAGGATCATAAAAAATTACTTTGAAAATAAAATGTCTTGTAGTTAGTTACTAGTAAGATTCTAGGTGACTTTTAACACTTCACAAACAAAAAATAATATATCTTATTATTATATTTAACCAGTATTAATTCTGCTCTGCTATCTCCTTTTTCCCTGTTTTTGTCGTTATTTGTTTGTTTTTGTTTTTTGTTTTTGCTTTTTTACATGCCTCTTTGAAGCTTAAATCCCTGGACAGCTCTCTAAGCAGAGGATCCCTGGGTACATTCCCAGACTAGCAACTTCTGCATCTCCTTTCATGCTAGTGGGCTCTGGATTGGAGAGACAAAATACCTGCCTGAGAGTCAACTTGAAGGAAACCTTTATTTCCCCCCACCCCCCATAGCTTCTGTATACTACCTTGACAGGTGTTTCTGAGCCTGCTGTGAGGCAGAATAGTTGTACTCAATTTATGCCTTTAATCCCAGCACTCGGGAGGCAGAGGCAGGTGGATTTCTGACTTCAAGGCTAGCCTGGTCTACAAAGTGAGTTCCAGGACAGCCAGGGCTACACAGAGAAACCCTGTCTTGAAAAAAAAAAAAAAAAGAGTAAGTACCCTCCAACTAGGCCCCATCTCCCAGAGTCCCCACTGCATCCCAAAACGCCAGGAAAAAAACAAAAACAAAAACGAATGCATCTGTGTTTCCCACTCTGGAGGTGGTGGGACCTGGGAGAATGGAGCCTAAAGGTGCCGCTGACTAGAGTCTCGTACAATAGTCAACTTAACTCAGAGCCTTAGACAATTTACACTCTGAGGTGTTAAGCAGAACCACCTCACCTGAGTGAAGTGTCCAATCAAAAGGACGAGCAGCGCGTGGCCAAGACTTGTCTTTCCACAGAGGCTCATAAACTGATAAAAAAATAATAATAACCAGTTGTAATGAGGAATCTGAAGTCAACTCCCTCCTATCCACTACACCTGGGAGGAGCACAAAAACACATCCCTAGACCACTTCCGTGTTTTGAAGACAACTGAGGTCACAGACTCTTATCTGCCCCCCCCCACCCCAACCTTGAAGTTTTCTCACAAGCACTCGGAATGTGCCTCATATGACTCCATCCTTGGACCATGGTCAGATTCAACGTAGTCAATCGTCTCCCAAAATATTGTTCCTACCAGTATTAATTCTGTTAATATTGTATTAATATTGTTCCTACCATGGCTGCAGGGAGAAGCAAACCTCCAATGCCTAAGCTGTGAGAGGCCATTTCAGACCCAAATCCTAACCCGTGGAATGGTTGAACATGCAGATTGCCAGGGTGCTCCTCAGACCTCCTGACTGACCCTAGTGGCAGAGGCACAAAGAGTCTTGTGTTTTAACGAGTCCAGGTGATTCCGGTAAAGTAAAACAACAAGTTAGAAGCCACTGTGGAAGCTCCCAAGGGCAGGTGCTCTGCTTGTCACATCCTCAAGCGTTGGCAATTTATGCCGAGTTTTAATGGCTCTGACCAAAGCAGGAGACTAATTATAAAAGACAGAAGTTCAGGGTTCTCGCAGAAGAAGAGGTCTATAGTTGCAAAATTGGTCCAAAATCAGCACTTCCCAGCACACAGCACAGAATGACAAAAAAAGAAACACAAAATGTAATGAGCTGATAATGCTAAGCTATACTTGCCTGTGCCTTTGATGGCTCTCCTGGGTAGACTGGCCCTGCCCCTGAATGAGGACATTAACAAGGACAAAAGCAAAGAAGTGAGCGCTGAGCCCAAGGACACCCAATTAGAAAGTGGCTTGATAGAATGAAAATAAGATGTACTCATACTTTATCACCAATTATCCTGAGATGATGACGACTACATTTGTTTTGCACTTTCCCCTGTCTTATTCCTGCACATATGTACAGAAGAAAATGAAGAAAAATTCGTCCCCGCGTTTCCCTCAGCTCACCGCCACCATAGTGTCAGCAGAAACAAGTTTCCCCCGGAGCTCAGAAATATTAGTCCCTTTGCAAAATGGGACCAGACATTCGCTTTGTCAGTTTTGAGTTTGCTTTTTTTAATTTTAAATAATGTATGGTTTCCCCACCCCCCTTTCCCAGTCAGACAAAAGGTTAAACTTGAGATGATTGCTGAGTGGAAAGCCACATGATAGGGCAAACAGAAAAACAAACAAAAAAAATCACACACACACACACACAGAAAGTATTAAGTGTTTTTCAGCTATTACGTCTTGATTTCTCCCACCGGAGTATGCAGGAAATAGAATTTCCCAAGGATCCAGGCTTTATCCCTTGCTGGGACACTCTGGAGCAGTGGGCTAGAGGACAATGCTCTGAAACGGATCCCAATATTCTGATACAGGTGCTAACTCTATACCTGGCACTTGGAAGAAAAGCCTCTTTTTAAATGACCATCCTGTATCCTTTAAGTTATGTAGACAATAAGTGAAACTAGAACTCAGAGACTATATCCATCATACCAATGTTTAATGTAAACAAATGGGTAAGAGACGTTTGAGTAGAAGCCCTCGGTTGTCTGAACCCTGTACTGGGGATAGTGGACAGAAGTGACAAATGGAACACTTTTATATTCCACATCACATGCGTATATTTGTATTTCAAATGTAAAGGAGAAACTACATCTACACATTGTACATGTACACAGTGCTAACTTTATTCTAGTAGTGCTCCCCAGGAATTCTGGTAGTGCTCCCCAGGAATTCCAGATTCCACAGGCCCAAGGAGGATGGGAATCCTACTGCAGTGAGAGACAGAAACCAGAGAGCAGAGCAAGTGATAATAATACAGAGAGAAGTGCCAGGAATCACAGACCTGATCATGGGGACAAAAGTAAATTTCAGAGTGCTTAGCTGCCTTTCTCCCCATTTGTTGTATGCTACAGGAAATTTGAACCTGTTTCTAGTTAGGGTGTGGCTCAGCCCTTGGCACACACCTTTAATCCCTCTAGCTAGAATACATCTTTAGTACTCATCTTTAATCCCAAACAAGAAAGGTCAGGTTAGTTTGTAGAAGGAAGCACCCATGTTTGAAAGCGATGTCTAATTGAGTGGCAGACAAAGTGGCGAATCAGAGAAAGGTTTGACAGAATAGGATCTGCCCAACTCTCATGAGAAGAGAGAGCAAGGGAAGCTACTTAGGGGAGAGACAGATAGCACAGGAGGAGGAGAGTGCAGCACAGGATACAGGGGCGCTCTTGGAGAGCAGTGCAGAGGAGTTGAGAGGGAGAGGAGAGCAGCACAGAGGGAGGATGAGGCAGGGTTAGTGGGAGAGTGTTTCAGAGAAAGACGAAGAGAGAGCAAGCTACACACAGGTAAAGACAGAACAAGCAAGAGAATGAGGAGCCAGAAGATTAGAAAAGATTGCTAGAGTTAGGTTGAGGCCAAGCAGAGCAATTCAGAGGCTGAGAGAAAAGCCAGATTGAACAAGTCAGCTGGGAGAGGAGTCTGAGCCAAAACAGCTGAGTTGAAACAGCCAGAGCTCAGAAAGAAGAAAGGGTGAGCTTAATCAGCAATAGATCTAGAGGCTGAAAATATTCTAGGCCTAGATTAGATTGTATGGAGGCTAGGGCCTTCCAGGACAAAGCCTGGGTTAGCAGTAAGCCTCAGAGATGACAGTTACACCAGAAGAATAGCAAATGCTTTAACAGTTATACAACCTAGTGGTTGAAGACAGGGATGCTTAAATTTGGGCATGTTAATCCTCAGCCTTCCCAGATTGTCAGCTCTCTCTTATATATACAGATGCACTTTAAAGACTCAGCGTTCTCTCTGCTCATTGGCATGTGTGCTCCAGGAATCTAGTTACCGTGAGTCCTAAAGGATGTATATATACATCTCCACACCCTGGCGTGTGGTGCATGGCATATGGCTTGGCTGCACAACCATTCATGAGTGGGAAGACACATCTAACAGGATTGATTGAAGGTTCAGTTGCCTACTGGTACCAGCAAGGGTATTGTTGACCAGGCCTGTGAGAACATCCAGAGCCAAGTTGCTTGTGTTGTGACTTCAGCTGTGTCCTCCCCTGTCAAAGATCCTACCCTATTCCTGAGTTTCAGTCTTCAGTCTTAAGTCTTCCAACCACGTCTGTGCACCACTCTTTAGAATATTCTCAGGACTGTTTGTTTTAACCTTTTGAGGATAGATTTGAATTTTTGGAGAGATAAAGGATGTTTAAGACAAGTAATGGTACTGAGTAATATCACACTTGGACACACACATGCATACACACATGCATGTGCACACCACAGATTTCCTAAAGTTGGAAAAATGTTTTGAGTGATAGAAGCATTGTGAAACAGCACATTTTAACATTTCTTGACCTCTATCTTCAAAAGATGGGGTTCATTAGATTGTTTATTCATTTATAAATTAAAATCAATCTAATTACTATCTGCCTAGTGTGAAGCATGTATGAGCCCAGGCATAGCAGGAGCTCATGGTGGCACTCAGACCTTGAATAACTAAGAGGAAAACTGTAGTCACAGACTCAGGATTTAGTTACATTAAACCTCATCAATACAACTCTCTTTTGCTCTGCCTAAAACTGTACTGTCCAGGCTATCGTAAAAATGACATAGCTTTGTCCTGACAATTGATCTACATAAATAAAATTTGAGTTTGAAATAGTATTTATTCTGCAGCCATTAAAACAAACAAATGTCTGAAATATATTGTATTAGCTTACCATGCACATTTATATTTCTCGATTATATCTATTTGCAAGTTTCTAAAAGACAGCAGTGCTGAAATACTCATATTGTTCATTTTAGCTCTATATCACACAGTAATCACTACAACGTTTTCATTTTATGGCTTTGGAGGTAGAGGAAATTAGCTTTACTGTGATATTTCTATGCCACAAATTCATCCAAATAAATATAAATTAAGTGTACACTTTGGTAAGCTTTAGTATATATACCAATATTCCCCCAGCATGACTGTGGCTTAAGAGACATTAACAGCGTCCAGAGAAACAGCTCAGTGGCTAAGAGCACTTGCTGCTCTTGTATAGGGGCTTACTTTGGTTTTGAGAACCCACAAGAGCAGCTCACAGCCACTTGCAGTTCCCTCTCCTGGCTTCTGAAGGCACCAGCTACACAAGTTGGGCATAAGCACATCAACACACACACACACACACACACACACACACACACACAATGTAAAAGAACTTTTAAAAAAATTCTTGGTTTTATGCTACTAGTGGGGGGGGGGGGCGCATGTGTGTGTTCTGCAGGACAACTTGCAGGAATCAGTTCCCTTCCAGGACTCAGATTTGGCAGGAGGTGCCTCTCTTTCCTGGCTAGCCATCTCCCTGGCCCCAATCTTATACATACAGATGCTTTTTCACTTGATAAAATCGAGACTGATATTTTATTTTAAAATCATGTAAACTGAGAAATCATGAAATGTGTACTGCATTTCTACTATAATCATTGCCATTTAAGCCTCACATTATAGTAAAATTTATAATTTATGCCATTTATTCATTATTCATAATTCATCTTCTAATAAGTCAACAAACTAAATATCCCACCACTCTACCTTCTTATAAATGATTAGTAATTTCAAATGTTTGAGAAATGATTGACAATCTATATTCATGATTAGTTAGTTTTAAGGCTCAAGATTTCCTACAGCAGAAGTTTTTCCTATAAAGAAACAGATAGTGAACATTCTGGGGCTTGTGGCCCAGTAGTCTTACTACCCAGTGTTTCATTAGGTATTATAATCATGCCAGAGCCCTGCTGTAAAGATAGGAGCTGCACCCATAAAACTTCAACAATGTGTATATATATATATACACACACATACATACATACATATGTATATATATAAAACAATTATACATATATGTAAATATACACATATATATGTATATATAAAATAAGAAAAGGTAATGAATTTGAGACAAGAGGCAATTAAAAATAAAAAAGCAACAACACATAATTTTCAAAAAAGTTAAGAGCCTGACTCTGACCTAAATATGAAGTAAACATTTATGAAAGATTCACTTGCTTCATTAATGTGGGAACTATCACTGCATAAGGGAAACTAGCAAAGCCGACTCAAGGGGCTCAGGGAAGGAAGAATAGAATCACTGATAAAGAGTCTGTAAGGCAAGTGACAAAACACATACGAAGCTTGCTGGTGTCCCACACTGTGTCCCCACCCTGTCACCTTTTCAGTTTGCCTTTCCACTAAGCAGAATTTATTAAATCATGGTCAGTTTCATCTTAGTCACAAACAGCCTACAAAGTTGTGAGTTCCAGGACAGCCAGGGCTATACAGAGAAACCCTGTCTCGAAAAACCAAATATATATATATGCATCTACTGAGCTACTGAGTAACAAGCTGGGGAAGTTGGAAAACCCTGTGTGAATCTCTTACCCTTTTCTCCTGCATGGCTAGTTGCAAGTTTGGGTTTTTGTTTTTTTCTGAACACATTTCACTCCAGTACTAAACTATATAGTGACTTTTCCATGAAAACAAAAACAAAAAACAAACAAACAAAAAAAACCCTTCAATTATATGACATACCATTACATTTCATCTTTCCAAAAATGAATTTAAATTTTTTTACTATTAAGTCCTACAGTAAAAGGACTCTATCCTTAAGGCTCACAGTATTTGGCAGTCAGAGTACCCTCAGTGTTGAAGTATGGGTATATACACAGAAAGAATTGCATAGTCCAGGGTGGCTGTACTGGATGGTTTTATGTGTCAACTTGACACAGCTGGGGTTAAGGAAAGGAGCTTCAGTTGGGGAAGTATCTCCATGAGATCCAGCTGTGGGGTATTTTCTCAGTTAGTGATCAAGGGGGAAAGGCCCCTTGT
Organism: Mus minutoides; assembly: GCA_902729485.2. NCBI lineage: Eukaryota > Metazoa > Chordata > Mammalia > Rodentia > Muridae > Mus > Mus minutoides. Next base: position 51,117 of record CACVCL010034244.1, read on the forward strand.
GGGTGGGACCATCTCTGGGCTGGCAGTCTTGGGTTCTGTAGGGGTCCACCGCCCGCGGTAGACGGGGTTCCCTGGAGGAATGTCCCGAAGCTGTAATGAGACTAAGGGGGATGGGGAAAGAAAGATCGCCAAGGCTACATGGTTGCTGCTGCTCAAAGCGACTATTTAATGGAGGACAAGCACTTGGGGAAAAAGAAGGAAGGCCCGCCCCCAGTCTTCTGCGCAGGTGTCTGGAGTTTGGCAGGAAGCCTGAAGTGGTGGGCTGGTCGTAGGTGGGCTGGGCGGAGCCGAGGTCCTGGGAAACACACAGAAGAAGGCTGGAGGGCCACCGGGCTATCTCAAGCCTAATAAGACAACGGATGCCGCCGGGGGTGCGGCTTCTCAAGGCTTGGTCACAACATCAGCTATGCTGATGGGAGAAGGGGTACCACAGGGTTCTATAAGAAAGCAGACTGAGCAAGCCAGGGGAAGCAAGCCAGTAAAGAACATCCCTCCATGGCCTCTGCATCAGCTCCTGCTTCCTGACCTGCTTGAGTTCCAGTCCTGACTTCCTTTGGTGCTGAACAGCAACAAGGAAGTGTAAGCCGAATAAAACCTTTCCTCCCCAACTGATTCTTGGTCATGATGTTTGTGCAGGAATAGAAACCCTAAGATAGTGGCTATACTCATCTCACGACCTTCTCAATCTGCATAACCCTAGTCGTCTTCTTGTTTTTAATTTTCTTTTTTCATTTATTGGATATTTTCTTTATTTACGTTTCAAATGTTAGCCCCTTCCCCGTTCCCCTCCCCCCCCCAAACCCTCTATCCCATCCCTCTTCACCCTGCCTCTGAGGGTGCCCCCCCACTCCTGCCTTCCCCACCCCACCTCCACCATTCCCCTACACTGGGCCATCGAACTCCCACAAGACCAAGGGCTGCTCCTCCCACTGATGTCCAACAAGGCCACCCTCTGCCACATACAGGGCCGGAACCATGGGTCTCTCCTTGTGAACTCTTTGGTTGGTGGTCCAGTTTCCAGAAACTCGGGGGGGGGGGGGGCTGGTTGTTCTGGCTGGTTGACACTGTTAACACTGTTGCTCCCCCCACGGGGCTGCAAACCCCCTCAGTTCCTTTAGTCCCTTCTACAACTCCTTCATCGGGGACCCTGCACTTGGTCCAATGGTTGGCTCCAAGCATGCACCTCTGTGTTTGGCCTTCTTACATGGTGATTTGCATCTTAGCTCCCATCAAAAGTTAGGCTGTGTGGTCTTTTCTCTTAGAACACACTTGTAACTACATAGAAAGTAAAGACATATGTCTTCCGAAGGTTAGAACCTAAAGAGCCATTAGAATTTTTTTTTGTTTCCTCATTGCTAAGAAATTAGGAAAGTGTCCAGTGTGCTGTAAGGAAGACCCAATTAACACCAATATAGGGACCACACAGAGAGACCACATACAAGTGCTGCAGCTCTGTCCTCAACCCCAAATGCCACAAAGAACTAAGCTCACACCTGTAATCCCAACACTAAAGAAGCCACTACAGGGGGGATTGTCAAGAGTTAGAAGTTGGGGGTTGGTGAGATAGCTCAGCGGGTAAGAGCACCCGTCTGCTCTTCCGAAGGTGATGAGTTCAAATCCCAGCAACCACTTGGTGGCTTACAACCACCCGTAATGAGATCTGATGCCCTCCTCTGGTGCGTCTGAAGTCAGCTATAGTGTACTTATGAAGTGGTGCATGCCTTTAATTCCAGCACTCGGGAGGCAGAGGCAGGTGTATTTCTGAGTTTGAGGCCAACCTGGTCTACAAAGTGAGTTCCAGGACAGCCAGGGCTACAGAGAAACACTGTCTCAAAAAACAAAAAAGAAAAAAAAAAAAAAAGAAACAAGAATAATAAATGAATCCTTGGACCGACTGAGCGAGCGGGGCCGGCCAGAGCGAGCGGGGTTGACCGGGGTTGACCGGGGTTGACCGGGGTTGACCGGGGTTGACCGGAGTGAGCAGGGCAGACCAAAGCAGGGTTGACCGGAATGAGGAAGAAGAAGAAAAAAAAAGAGTTACAAGTCAGGCTTGGCTACAAGAGTGAAAAGCTATCAAGTGTGGAACTGAGACAAAAGGATGGACCAACCAGTGACTCCTGCAGCCGGGAATCCATCCCATAATCAGCCACCTAATGCAGACACTATTGTATATGCCAGCAAGATATTGCTGAAAGGGCCCTGATATAGCTGTCTCGTGGGAGGCTATACCAGTGCCTGGCAAACACAGAAGTGGATGTTCACAGTCAGTTATTAGATGAAACACAGGGTTCCCAAGGAAATAGCTAGAAAAAGTACCCACGGAGCTGAAGGGGTCTCCAACCCTATAGGTGGAAGAATAACATGAACTAACTAGTACCCCCAGAGCTCATGTCTCTAGCTGCATATATAGCAGAAGATGGCCTAGTTGGCCATCATTGGGAAGAGAGGCCCCTTGGTCATGCAAACTTTATATGCCCCAGTACAGGGAAACGCCAGGGCCAAGATGTGGGAGTGGGTGGGTAGGGGAGCAGGGCGGGGGGATGGGAGGGTTTAGGGGACTTTCGGGATAACATTTGAAATGTAAATGAAGAAAATATCTAATAAAAATTGGAAAAAATAATAAAAGATCCTTCCAGATATTCCAGTTCTTGGCCTTCGAATGATGCTGAGCCCACTAGTCTTCCCAGATGAGGGCCATGACTTGGTAGAGTTCCACCAGTCACATCTGTTGTTCCCTATCCAACTTCATGCCCCACAATATCATTTGTTTGAAAGATAACATTGATTGTGACTGTTTGAAACCACTTTTTAAGCACAATGTGTCACTATAGGCTGAAATTCCCAAAACCATTCATGTTGGAGTAAAAAAACCTTCTTTTTAAAATCTGTTGATTTCCCCAAATCGAAAACACCTTTGTATTTTAGGTGTACTCTATAGATAGTACCATGACTCCGAAAAAAAAAAAATTTGTTTAGTGGATTTGTGCTTGCTGGCAATAACTGCACTGCTTCCAGTAAAGGCTTGCTTGCTGATGGCTGTGCCCCCAGGGCAGAGATGAACTGTCCTCTGAAGAAACTCAGCTCAAGGCCTGGCCAGAACAGTGAACTAGACAGAGCTCGATTGCCCGATGCTACCATAGGATCTGTGAGCCCTCTAGAATTTAAGCTCAAATGACAAAAGACAGCCAATAGTAGGTGTGGGCCCTACTGCTGAGATGGAGATATGACAGGAAGTTCATTGCCAGATTCTTCCCTTAAATCAGCAAAAGAGAGAAGAGCATTAGGTTCCTATCTGTGCATGCACTAGCACTGGCTTTTGCAATAAAGTGCCTCTGAGCTAATAAATAAAGTCTCACCACAACTCTTCTCTTTGAAAGCAAGTTTGCGGACAGTGTCCTATGTACTACAGAATGTCCTCCCATCCAACATAGCTCACCAACTGCCACTCACTCTCATTACCTCTGAGGACAGTAAAGGCAAGTTGTTTCTAGCTGGAGTAAGCTCACTCATTCTCTTAACTCTCAAACCTGCTCTTAGTCCAAAGCTGTTTTGCATTACCAATCATTTCATTAAAGTAAAATAAAAAGTTCATGCCCTTTTGAAAGTTACTTGGGGAGCTGGATAGATGGCTCAGCAGTTAAGACCATTGATTGCTCTTCCAGCGGTCCTGGGTTCAATTCCCAGCAACCACAGGGCAACTCACAACCATCTGTAATGGGATCCGATGCCCTCTCCTGGTGTGTCTGAAGACTGCTACAGTGTACTGGACTGTATTTATGTATTATAGATAATACATATACTCTATTGTTTATTACACATAAAATAAATAAATAAATAATTTTAAAAGTTTTTTAAAAGTTACTTGGCAACAGAGCCTACCCAGCTTCTTACAAACCAGCCTTAATCTCTTACCCTCAGCTCCTTCAACAGGTCTTTTTACTTATATTCATTCACCTTTGCTGTAGAGAGAACCTCTTGTGTGCTGTATGGAAGCACCACCTGTCAATTAAAAAAGGTCTTGGCCTATTAGCTTAGGCAGGAAATAGGAGGTGGGAGTTCCAGCAGGGTGATTGGATCTTGGAACAGAGTCAGATGAAGGAAGAGATTCACGGCAAATGCTGATGTAGATGGTCTCAAGGACTTGAGGAGAGGTAGGTAATTAGCCACGTGGCAGCACTTAGAATAGAACAAACAGGATAATTGAATTATGAGCTAACAAGCATGAGTGAAAGCTTTAGGCCTAGGCATTTATTCATAAATAATTCAGTCTTGGAGTCATTATTTCAGGAACATGAGTGGGCGTAAAAGCCCACGGTTACACAAGTCTTTTAATTAAGTTTTTAATCTTAATTTTCATCAAAAAGTATTTTTGTATTCATATTTCATTGGGAATTTTATAGTCTCTGGTTGAATTTTGTGATATAGTAGTAATAGGTGTAACGACTGTGGTAACCAGATTCTGTGACAGCCTCCAGTAGCCCTCTCCTGCAATATATAGACCTTAATACTGCCCCCTTGGATGCTGACTAGAATTGCATTGTAAAACTAACAGAAATGACCGTGCACGGCTTATGACACTGTTCTAAACAGCATGGTGGCTTTTATCTTGTTCCCTCTAGCATGACTCACTCTGGGATCAGCCAACTGTCATGTCATGAGAGCACTCAGCCAGTTTATGGAGGTAACTCTGTAGCAAGGAGCAAAGGCCTCCTGCTGGCAGCTACCATCAGCTCATCAATTGCATTAGGATGGCTCCCACCAGCCCCTGTCAAGCACCAGAGGATTACAAAACCTCCCAGTAACTTGGTCACAACTTCCAAAAGATTTCCAAGTCAGTTACCCTAATTAAGTTAACAGAACCCCAGACTCATAGGTACTAACGTTTAGCAAACATTCACTAATTGTTTGTTAGGGTTTTTCTGCTTTCAAAAGACACCATGACTAAGGCAACTCTTATAAGGACAACATTTAATTAGGGCTTGCTTACAGGTTCCTCAGTCCATTATCATCAAGGCAGGGGAGCATGGCAGCATCCAGGCAGGCCTGGTGTAAGAGGAGCTGAGAGTTCTACTCTTCATCTAAGGCAGCTAGGAGAAGACTGGCTTCCAGAGAACTAGAATGACGGTTTTAAAGCCCACACCCACAATGACACAATGAGGCCACACCTACTCTAACAAGGCCACACCTCCTAATAATGCCACTCCCTGGGTCAACCATATTCAAACCATCACCCTATAGTTTTTTAAACCACTAGGTTTTAATCTATTATGAACTAAAAGGCTAATGTAAGTAGTAAAATGAGTTTAGGAATGGACACCCATTACAACCACTATGAACAAATTTGGGATGATAGAAGGGGTAGAGAAGCAACTCTGGAAGATCAGGGACATGGTCTTCCTTTAGTCAATAGATGGAGCCCATATGATGGGGCCCACACAGTGACTTGAACAGAAACATTTTACTATGCAGATATATCAAACTGGAAAAGAATAACTATCAGATGCAATAAAATGGTCTATGATGCCATAAACTCTGGGAATTCAAGGAAAGGTATATGTGACAGGTGCTGGACCCAGTCCACAGTAGAGGATATGAGGCACCAGATCACTAGAGACTGGAGGATTTTCCTGACTTGGCCATTCCAGAGCCTGTTTACACTCTCAGGGAGCAAGAAGGATCATCTTGGATGCACACTGAGGGACAGATGTGTAGCTAGCTAGTGTATAGAGAGGATGTACATAGAAGGGTTGGAAATGCTGGTGACAATCTTGTAGAGATTAATAATAGGCAGGTGAGTCCCAGCCCATGGATCACCAAAGGGTACTCAGTGGGGAGTTGGATATACCAGAGCAGACAAAAGGCCTGGAGTAAGTGTGGGAACATGGTCAGATGAGCTGCTCTTGCTTGTGAAGGGCTCAGGACCAATGGCTGGGGCAGAACACAACCAGAGTCTTCACACTCACACCACTGAGCTGTCCTTCCAGCATCTCTGAGACTGTAGGAAGAGACAGGACATAGACAAACTGGGAACACAGTTTGAGTCTCATCCTGGCTTTCTCTGGACGTCAGTTGCTTTTTCTCTTCATGGATCATGGCCCACATCTGAGCAGACTGTTAAGTCAGGTGCTCCGTATTTTCCTGATGTTTCTGTGGTCTTTGAGATAGCAAGGAGTGTGTAAAAAGGCAAGTCTCCAGGGCTGTCCCTGTCTCTGCTGCCTGCCTTTGGATCCCTTTTCCCTAATTTGGCTGCCTTGTCTAGCCTCAACAGGAGAAGATGCACCTAGTCCTACTGCAAATTGATATACCTAGGCAGAGTGATAGCCATGCCTCTTCTTCTCTGAAGAGATTGGGGGGGGGGGGGTGTAGAGATGTGAGAGACAGGGACTGGAAGGGAGGGAGGAGGGGAAGCTGTAATCAATATGTTAATTAATTAATTAAAATTTTTAAAAGGCAAGTCACTTCTCCTATGAGATCAAAAAAGACCTCTGCTTGCTCTAATCCAGCTTATCCTTTCAAGAGAGACCAAACCCTCCACACTCTGAAAGTGATTTTACCATTTTATTTTTGACACAGAGTTTTCCATACCTCAGTTTCATCTATCTTGCTATGAAGCTTAGGCTGACACAATTTTTTCTTCTTTTACTCAGTTTCTAAGAGACACAAAAATTCAAAGGTCCCTAGATTCTTTTGATCAAGATGAGCTTCCAACACTGCCCTCCCTGTTTAAAGCAGCCTATAATAACAACATTATTTATTTAATTTTTACGTATATGAGTACACTTAGCTGTACAAATGGTTATGAGTCTTCATGTAGTTGTTGGGAATTATATTTAGGACCTCTGCTCCCTCTGGTCAGCCCCACTCACTCCAGTCGACCCCGCTCGCTCAGTCCCTGCTCGCTCCAGCCCAAAGTTTTATTTATTATTATACATAAGTACACTGTAGCTTTCTTCAGACACACCAGAAGAGGGCATCAGATCTCATTACGGGTAGTTGTGATCCTCCATGTTGTTGCTGGTATTTGAACTCAGGACCTTCAGAAGATCAGTCAGTGCTCTTATCCACTGAGCCATCTCGCCAGCCAGAGGCAATTCTTTTCATGCTAGTTATACAAGCCCTAGATTCACTCATCATCTCTCAGTTTCTCATTTCCCAACCATGGCTACCAAAAGGTGTCTTGGCCAAACCAGGTATAAAATCATGTACATAAAATTTTAGGAAGGGGGTACATATTTCAAAATCACTCTCATTTTATTTTGTACTATATGATATTAGATATCTATTATATATATAATATATAACTATATTATAGTTAGAACCTTTTCTCCCACTAGTAATTGAAAATGAATGAATGAGTGATATGAATGGATGAATGAGTTAATAAGTTAGATATAGGCTAGCAAAGAAAGCATTAGAAAAGAGACAAGCTCAGAACATTCAGTAATGCATACTTCATAAAACACTTGAGGTCACTGACACAATAAATGACTTTCCATTATCTGTCTTTAGAAGAAATGAACAAAACTTTATGAAAACTTGGGCACAGATAAGATAATTTTTGCAACACTAAAAGAAAAAAAGAAGAAAAAGTAAAACTGCTGCCAGTGAACTCTGACGAAGTCACTGAATTATGTATGCACCTTAGTTTCAGAGATACTGAAATACAGATTTCTATAAAGCATGTCTTGAAAGGAAGGAAACATAGAAGTAGAGATGGCTAAATCCTGAAAACAGCTATATATCTAACCAAGGAAGATCAGAGTCTAGAATATACAAGGAATTCAAAACACTATCAGTAAAATGCAAGTAAACTAATTTGAGATTTTATCTTATCCCATTCAGAATAGCTAAGACTAAGAAAACAAAAGACAGCAAAGCTGGTGAGGCTGTGGAGAATGGACAATCCTCACACGCTGCTGGCTGGAGAGCAGGCTGGTATCTCACTGTGGGAACCAGTATGACAACAGTTCCTCAGAAATGTAGAACTAAATCTACCGTATGACCCTGTGCGCTTATCCAAAGGACGCTGCTTCTTACTACAGAGACACAAGCTGTGTTAGTTATGTTAGTTTGTCAACTTGACAAAAGCTGGAGTCATTTGGAAAGAATGAACATTAACTGAGGAAAGATTAGCCTGTCGGGCATTTCATTATGGGAGTGCCCAGCCAATAGTGGGTAGGGCCACCTTGCATTAAAAAAACAAAACAAAACAAAAAAACAAAACAATCTGAGCAAGTCACGAGGAGCTACCCCATAAGCACCATGCTTTCATGGCCTCTGTTCGGTCCTGCCTCCAGGTTCCTGTCTTGAGTTCCTTCCTTGGCATCCCTTGATGATGGACTGTGATATAGACATGTAAACCAATTAAACCTTTCCTTCCCCAAGTTGCTTATGGTTTGGTATTTACCATAGCAGTAGGAACCAAATAAGTAAGACACACGCTCATCATGTTCATAGATACTCTGTTCACAATAGTTAGGACATGGAATCAGGCTACATGTCCACCAGCTGATGAACAAATAACAAAAATATGGTATCAATGAATAATAGAATTGTATTCAGCTGTAAAGAAAGGAGAAATTTTCAGGATGGAACTGGAAAGCTTTATACTGTGTGAGGTAATCAAGTCCCAGAAAGACAACTAACTGTGACATGTCCTACTCATATGTGGATTTTAGTATTAAATATTTACATTTGTGTATTTAATTTGGAATACCTGTAAAAAATTAGAAATAAAGAAAAGTAGGAAGGGACCTGTAGCAAATTGGTTAATCCAATTTGGCTTCTGGTGGGCTGCGTATGCTGCACCTGCCAACGCGCTCTGGATTCATGAATGAAGGACAGACAGACACACACACACACACACACACACACACACACACACACACACACACGCTAATTTGATATGCCTTGACTAGTTCAATGGCTGCACACTTCTAAACCTCTCTGGCTAGCAAACATTCCCTCCTAGTATTCCTGAGTTAACATCTTTTAAAATCTACTTTTCATGTCTGCTACCCAGACACAACTGGGGGAGTGGCCCTGAGAGCCACTTTCCTGGATTCTTGCATGCCATCAGTCCTTTTTCCTGCTCCATCTCCCTCCACAGCCATTGGCCATACAGAAATTCTTTATTACCAATGGAAGTCAGCTGGGGCCAGGGACCCTCAAGTCTGGAAGGGAGACTTTTGGGAGCTGAAATAAGACAAAGGCGTTAGAACCAATTCCCAATGGAAACCATGGGTCCAAAGTGGGAAGAAAGATTTTAAAGAAAGTGGGGATAGTAGAACACAGGTGGAGAGGGGAAAAGGAATAATGGGAAGGGGGGTTTTAATGTGGAGAGAAATCAGAAAGAAGGGCCAAGAAGGGGGTTGGGGAGAAATAACAAACTAAAGATTTTTGAAAATGCTATATGAAAACCTATTGTATAAGCTTCTTAAAAGATGATATATAGATAGAAGGATAGATAATGGACAGATATAGATGATTGATAGATGATAGATCAATAGATAGATAAACAGACAGACAGATAGATGATTGATAGAGGGTAGATAGATAATGGATAGATAGATAGATAGATAGATAGATAGATAGATAGATAGATAGATAGATAGATAGAATGATAGGTGATTGATAGATGGTAGATAAAGGATATATGATTGATAGATAATAGATGGATTGATGATTGATAGATTATCGATCAATATATAGAGACAGATGATAAATATATAATAGTTGATAGATGGTAGATGATAGATAGATTGATTGATTGATTGATTGATTGATAGATGATAGGTGAGTTTAATTGGAGTTAGCCTATATAAATTGTGCTCATCCCTGAAGTCATATGTCACTAAATAAAAGGCCCAGTGCCAGATGTTGGATACCTTCCCTCAGGTTGCTGGTCAGTGGTGTCTCAGAGACCTCCAAAACAATATAAGACATTGCCATAGCTCTTGCTTACCCACTAAAAGTTGATGGTAAGAGACCCTTTGTGGAAAACACTACACACATTTGTAATAGTGCACAGAAATCAAGTTGGTACTACATCAGGAAGTTTCTTCCCTTCTAAGTAGTTTTCATATTGCCAAATGTGCTATATGGGCTGCTAGGGAGAAATATCTAATGTCTTCCCTAGCCACAAATCCTGTGAACTGCAACAATGGCTTGAATGTTATTGAGGTAACCAATCCCTTTATGATTGGATTTAAGGCCCGCTCCACAGAAGAACGTACATGCCTGATCAGATACAAATCTTTGTCAGATACAAATCTGACCAAGAAGCCAGGGAGCTCATGAGCCCCAGGGTAAGCCTACTACAGTTATTTTTCTAAGTAGGCATAGTATCAAACTGCCTTCTAAGTTTGCATTTCTCCACCCATACTTTAGTTCAGCTCTAAGATCTCATCTGAGAAGTTTCTTTGTGCATTAAGTAGTACATTAAGACAGAAACACCTAACTGGTCCAAGTTTAGACAGTAGGTGACTGAAAATGTACCAGCCCCAAATGGGACATCTATACCACAGTCCCTGCCCAATGTGGCTCAGAGACCATCATAGAAGAGGGTGGTCGAAGATAGGAAGAGCCAGAGGTTTAGAGGAGTGAAGTAAAAATTGTCTTCTGGACATAAGAACACTTTGCTCAAACTCAAAGCAGCTGCGGTACCCTACACAAGATCAATCCTATCAAAATTCTAGCACCGAGTGAAAATGAGTTCATGAGCCACACCCGTAATTGAGAGACTAGTATAGACAGTGGCTTTCTTCTGGGGGAGGAAGAGTTGGTTTTCTTTTAGGGCAACATGCCTAGTGGGTCAACAATGCTGCACTGGATGGCCCCACACCCAGAAGCATATGGACAGAACAAACTGGAGTCAATGAGTTATTAAATTATAAAAAAAGAAGACATGATGTAGGGGTAGAGATATGGGGAAAGATATGGGAAGAGTTAGGGGGTATAATTGGGGTGAATATGACCAAAATACATTCTATAAAATTCTCAAAGAATTAATTTAAAAATTCTTCCAGAATTCACTATAGAAAAGATGACACAAAACTGTACTTTTGAAGCAATTATGTAAGTGCTCCCAAACGTCACTAGAGTCAAGGAGGGTAATAAAGAAATGAAAAGACCTGTACAACTGGAAGCCTGGAAATGTCACTGGTGTCTGCAGCTTCTGCTGAGCACAGTGAATGAGCAGTGATGATGTGACAGGGAGGATAGTACTGGGTCCTAGTGTCCTATGGAAGCAAGATTGTGTCCAGTGTCTCAGAAGTACAGGGTACTGCTGAAAGCTGTCCTGTGAGAAGTCATCTCTAAACTAAAGGGGGAAAAAAGTGGTCTCAGGGCCCAGTTTATTTTTACCTAAAAAAAAAAGAAATACAGACCTGCCAAGTTCTGTCAAGTTCATCCCTCTCTGCCACCTATAAATTGACAGTATGCACAGGGGCAGGAAAAAGAATCCACACATGAAAAAAAAAAAAAGCATGAAGACAAATATTGAAACCCCATCCTTGTAGTGTCTGTTAAAATAAATGGACAAAGTTCATATATATATATATATATATATATATATATATATATATATATATATATATATATATGCTTCAGGATTAGATAAGCAATTAGGCAGTTTAACTCTGGAGAAAATGGATTCTCCCTTTCAGCAGCCATTGATTGTTGATCGCTCAAATTTCCCGTCTACATGGTGTATCAGTAGGGCGGTGTGTGTGTGTGTGTGTGTGTGTAAAACAATAACAATTGAAGAAGAGATTATGAATTTGAAAGGGAGTAGAGGGGGTAAAGGAAAAGCTAGAAGGAAAAGAAAAATGGATGGAAGTAAATACTCAAAAGTTTAAATAAACAAAAAAAAGTATGTGACCAAAATTAACAGCTTATGGATATTCACAACTGTATATGCTTATGAAGTTAGATTTTATTTACAATAATATTCAGTAGTAAATCATCCAGGAATGGTAGCAAACACCAGTAATTCCAGCATTCCGGATCCCAAGACAGGAGAATCACTATGAAGTTAAGGCAAGCCCATATTACAGTGAAAGAACCTGTTTGATTTTTTTTTTAATCAAAAATATTATCAGGGAGTTTGAAATAATTTAGAGATGCCTATTTAATATTCTCATTATTTATTGAGACATTTAGGAACACATACACACACTCACACATTTTTAAGAGGCTCCTGGTCCTGGCTCAATGATTTAAACTTGAGAGCAATCATCATGACACATGTCATTCAATCTTTAGCCTCGTGGATCTACTTGTTACTTTGTGGTGACAAGTTTTCCAAGTCCCAAAAATTATCATTAGCACCAATAATGACATAAAACAAGGGTACATTTTTATATAAATGTAACTCAGTACATTTGGTGAAAAGACCATTTATTGTGATTGATGTATTCACTTAATTCCAAAGGCAAATCACTGAAGATCCAGGCTTCCTGCAGGAGCAAGAGATTAACCACATGGAAATCAAAGAATGGCTAAGGGAAACACGGAGTTCACATGTGGAGAAAATATTAAAAGCATCTCACTTCAGGCAATAGGCTCAGGCAATGCATTTGTGAAGCTGGTTCTAACATTCATTAAGTGTTATGAAAAGGAACAGTACAGACCCAGGGGCATGGGATATTAGGCTGCCGGTAGCAAAATGAAAGCCAATAATAAAAGAATCTGAAACAGAGAACAGGGACTGTTCTTCAATAGCAGCAAGCCAGCAATGCCCTGGACCCAGTCAGTGTAAGCACATGGGTGTGAATGAACACAAGTGAGCCCTGTGAAAAAATGGGAGGAGAAAAGAGAGCGAGCGTAGCAGCAACCTGGAAAGGCTACAGAATTCCAAAGAGCACTGAATGGACCCGGCTCAAAAGCATCTGCACTTAAAAAAAAAAAAAAGTCCTTTTGTCCTGCTACAGTTCAGAGTCCCTTGCTGCCCATCCTTTAAAGACCCTTTAGACTTCAAAGTGCCACGCTTAGCTGGAAAATGTGGGATGTTAAATTGTTTCTGCTGGTCACCAGAGCTTGTTCCCTCAAAGGTGCCTTCCGTACTACCTTCCTTGCTGATGAACAACACATCTTCAGAGGACATCTTAAATGATAGCTCTTAGTGACTCTCATCTCCTGCCAGCTTCCCTAGAGAACTTACCTCTCCCCTTCAGCGCTGTACTGTATATAACACTGAGTCCCTTGTCTACAGTTACATGTAGACATGCCTGCTTTCCTTTGTAGAGTTGCAGACATCTCTTTTTCTCTCTCATCGTCAAGCCTTTGGTCTCGCACACTAGGCTCCACAATAAGCTGAAGAAAGAAAAGGTTCTAACTAAATGGAGGGCTAACTAATCTTTGTGAGGGTGTTGGTGTCAACAAAAGTGATCCTGAAGGAAAGGAACAATGCCAGTGTTGGCACTGGACTGTTTGACCAAATCCTGAAAATGTCTTAGACAAAAACAATGCTCAAGAAACATATAATATAATATACATAGTATCTATGTTATACTATACATGGGATTACCTTCTTGAGTTCTTTCTCAGCAAATTCATAACTGGTGAATTGAAAAGCTACTGAATCTTCATGTTGATTTTGTATCCTGGTACTTTATTAACTTTGTGAGTTGAAATAGTCTCTTGGTTTTTCCATGTATATAATCACAGATCCTGGGAGAGCCTGACTGCTCAGTTTCCTACGTGCATGACTTTCCATTCCATCTCTGGCTCTCGGCTACTTGCCGTAGCTACAATTCCTAGTTCTACAGACTGGGGAAGAGCAGAGGGACTGGACATCCTTATTGTGCTCCTGGTCTCAGAGGAAATATCACTCACAGCACACCACCGTCAATTTTATTTCCACCAACATACCAATGATATTTGTTCATAGAAGTGGGAAAAATCTAAGTTTATATAAAAGCACAAAATGCACACACTAGTCAAAGCAATTGAACAAAAGGAGGCAGATTAATGATATTACAATACCAAATTTTAGATAATACCACTCTATGTCAAAAACAATAGAAACATCATACAGACTTATGGGATAGAATAGAGGACCTAGGAATAAGCTTATATATCTGCAGTCTACTGTGTCTCCTCAAAGGCATCAATAGCCTACATTGGAGAAAGAACAGTCTCTTCAAAGATGGTGGGAGGTTAACCTTGAATATCTACATGTAGGTGACTGTAACTTGATCCTCATCTCTCACCTTACACAAAACTCAATCCAGGGAAGGACCAGTGGGAGAGGAAAGATGGGGCAAGACAATATTATACACATGTGTGAAATGTCATAATGAGCCACAGTGTTTTTTATGGTTGATACACCCTAATTTAAAATCTTGAAGTTGATCAAAGATCCTAAAGTAAAATCTGAAACCACCAAAGAAAACTTGTCTAGATACCATGAGATCTAGATACCGTGAGATCTAGATGCTTTACATCATTAAATGCAAGTGACAGGTTCCTGCATAGGTCTCCAGACCCACAAGAAACTGAATTGACAAAGGAGAACACATCAAATTAAAAAGCTTCCAAACTTCAAAAGAAACAGTCAGCAGAACAAGTAGTGTACACTACAATGTGAGAAACCTTGGCATATATTTATCTGGCAGATGGTTAATAACCAGCATATATAAAGAACTTTTAAAAATGGCAAAAATTAATACTTTTACTAATGCTCAAATGATTAAATAAATACTTCCCAGAAGGAGAAACTCACATGACCAGTAAGTATTGAAAAGGTGTTCAATATCACTACCCAAGAAGAAGATGAAAATAAAAGCTACAATAAGATTCTATATTTCCCCAGTTACAATGGCTACTATATAACAAACAACAATAGCAAATGCTGGTCGCCAGGATGTGGAGAAAAAAAGAACATCTCCACACTAACTGGTGGGGATGAAATCCATTCAGCTACCATGGAAAATAGCTGTCCCCTTCCTGGGTATCCATCCAAAGGACATCACGACATCACGTGAAACAAACAGCCATGTTTGTAGCATCACTGATGGTGTTTCAGTGTCAATCCACGTCAAACCGTTTGTGGCAAGGCCCCCACAGTTCCTTATTTCAGTGACCCCTTCACTTTGAGTGACCTCTCAATTCCTCCTTGGTTCTGGGAAAACATGGGGGGTTGTAACCTCCAAATAGTATCAACCCACTTAACTGCTCACTAGCAGCTTACACACCGAAACCCAAATTCTCTGTTCTAACCAATATGGCTGCTACAAATTCCACTCTGAAAGACCATGAGTAACAAACAGATCAGGAGTTACTCCAGTCTTTCCACAAGCCCCCTCTGCACTACATACCTGCAGCACGGAGGAGACCAAGCCTTCCTTCCTCCAGCTCTTCTGAAACAGGGCCTCTTACTATCCCTTCTATTATGATATCAACTGCATATGAAGTTGCTTCTCATCTTATATCTCAGCTATGCTTTCTTAACTGTTTATTGTATGTTAGCACTGGAAACTCCAAAAGAATTACTTGGAGAACTATGCTTTGCCTCAGATGGCCATCTCTATACTTACTATAACACGCCTGGTTTAGAGATTACAACACTGATTTTGTCTAAGTCCTAAAACAAGACATCATAATGAAGACGGTAAGCTCCGCTACCTCCAGACTGCAGAGAAAAGAGCTCAGGCAAAGGGCTGGCTTGGACACAGTATCCTACCTCAGAGTTTTTCTGCTCAAACTGAACATGCAGAAAAAAAAATTTTCATTTTAAAATCCAGTAATCAGACACTTATTCTAAATTATTTGCTGCTGAACTTAGGTGATTATTCTTTTCTCCCATTTTTTAAAGATGATTTAGTGAATGTACTCTGGTTACTATAAAGATGGATGCTTTCTTAGGGTATCATTTTCATACAATTAATGAGCTATGGAAATACACTGGACAAATCACTACTCAT
>CACVCL010034250.1:0-65838 GCA_902729485.2 Mus minutoides
CACAGGAAAAGATATTGATAATACTGAAGCTTGCTTTCCTGCGGGCTCCTTACCTTCGCTCTTCTGAATCACACTAAATGAGGTCCCAACTAGTAGGGTTCTTCCTTCCATCCCTCTGATGCCCAAACTGGATCACCCAAGTGATTATTAGGGTGTAGAGGGTGCCACTAGCTTACTTCCTGGACTGTGCAGATCCACCTGCCTCCGTTCTTTATCGGGACAGCTGCTCTGGTCTTATGCCCCACACTTCCTGGTCTCTCTTATCCATGTACATTAAAAAAATAGTGGTCTATATTTGGAACACTCCGTCTCTCTGTGTGTTGTTAAAAGATGTAATGACTTTCTAGCCTGGTTTCATGCCTTTCCTAGTCTGTTTCTTTTCCAGCTCATCTTCCCATTGTCTGGTCCTTGAGCTCCTGCTGGCCTTTCCCTGCCATACTCAGGGCACAGGTCACTGAGGGTCTCGGTGAACAAGGACCCTACTCTCCCTCACTGTCTCTATGATTCCAAATCTTACACAAATCATGTCTCCCCTGGATGTCACTGTTCTACAAAGCCTTCCCTGCCTTCTTCAGCCCACAGCCTTCTCCCTACCTCTGAGTTTTCATAGCACTGATGGTCTCTAAACCTTTGCTTTTTTCCACTGATTCACCCCCATGGCAGTATTTCCTCAGCTGACCACCATCTCCCCAAGAAGTGGACCGCCTTCTGACATGCAGAGTTCTGCTGCTCCTCTTTCTGAATGCCCACACTTTCACAATGTTAAGTACTTCTACGGTACAGAGTAACACCGCGTTTCCCTCCAGATATCAAGCAATAATGTAATTAACATCACCTCACTTCCCCATTGCTTCTTTTGACTTTGCAGGGTTTTTTTTTTTATCCTGTTTATGCAGTTTATGCTCTTTTTATTAAACAGACTATACAAAATATGACCCAGGATTCTGTGTGGTTTACACCAGATCTTCTTTATCAAAACCAATTGCTCTACTATGATAAAGCAATGGCCAGAGGGGTTTGCCTAGCAGGTGGACACATTAAACATCTCAGAACATTGACTAACAGCTTGGCTCAGTTCTTGCTCTCCCAGATTCTCTATGTACTTGAAACATGATGGACAAAACCACTGTTACTATTGATGGCAGTAGAATATCATCTCTTTGAAAAAAAATTTTGGAATATTTTTTCTTTTTTTAGTAGATATTTTCTTTATTTACATTTCAAATGCTATCCCGAAAGTACTCTATACCTTCCCCCCACCTCTTTGAAAATTTTTATTCATGCACATAGTGTATCTTGGCCACATCTGTCCTCCACTCCCTTCCTCTCGTTCCCCCAGCCCATTCTCAACACATCTCCCACGTCACTCCCGACTTCATGCAGTGTGGAGGGAGCTCTCTTAGTCAATAGAACACCCTCAAAGGTAACAACCAAATAGCCTTCTGCTCTGTAACACGAACACATCTGCCACTGTGTTCTGAAGAGCTAATAAATAATACATGTCTTCATCACATGTAATGTTCTCATATGCTTTGCCTTGGGAAGATTCTGGGGCCAATGGTGACTTAGAACATCCGATCCAATTTTGTGTTATTAGGACCACATGGAAAGAGTAGATCTTTCCTCCAGCATCTGAAATGGAAAATAGAAGGCACTGGGCTTATATTGAACTTTTATAGTGGCCTATTAACCAAAGATTTAATTGAGAGTGTTGTTTCTCAGTAGGGTGGTGTTTGCAAAGGAGTTTCCCTAAGTCACACAAAGAGCAAAAAAATCAATTTAGAGAGCAAATATTGTGTTACCTAATCTCAACTGTCCCTGTTTGCATTGTTGCTACAGGGAAGTCACTAACCCACGGATGCTTCCGCTGTCCCGTTTGCAAAGTGAGGAGGCTGGGCTGTGAGACTGATCTCTTCCAGATGTGAGACCTAGGAGAGTTGTCTGCAGTTAAGGAGAAGTATCATGAGGGTGAATAACTACCACTTGATTACTTGTTTTAAAGAAAAATAATACTAAAATTGGATTGTTCAAAAAACATAGACGTACATTCTAAAACTGAATCCCTGCCCATTTCTTCTCTTCACATACCAATTTCTTAATATTTACTCCAACTTTCAAGTTTATCTTTTATTTTCAAAAATACTCTGGTACGGCGGCTTACATCTGTAATGCTAGCACTCAGGAGGCAGAAAAAGGCGGATCACTGCCAAGTTCAAAGACAACCTGGTCTACAGAGTAGATTCCAGAACCAGCCAGGGATAACACAGCAGAAAGGCCTTGTCTCAGAAAGAAAACCTAATAATAAATAAATTAAATGCTTTAATGTGAGTATAGTTATCTTCCACACAACAACGTTTCCATAAACAAAGGAACCTATGTGCATTGTTGTGAATGACAGTCGTCCTAGCCAAGCAGGCGCCATCTTGGGAAGTTCAGCAATTCCCTCTTGAAAAAGCATCATCCCAGCCAGGCCTCTTGACTATTTACCCTTAGCCTCGGGGAGGGGCTAGAGTTTTTAAGCTGGGGAAGACTAGGAAAAGGGGATGTTCTGCCTATGCAGTGCTGGAGAAGCCCTTTGCCCTACTGAGTAAAGGCTTTTTCAAGTGTGGCCTGTTAGGGAGAGGAGTAGCCATGCCCTTGTGAGTAATCCCTTCCCTTATGCTCTGTAAGGAAGCCCAATAAACTCAGTGGGTACCTAAAATGAGCCTTGGTGAAATTGTGCCTGAGTTTGTTGTTTGTACCTTAGAATAGATAGACAGTACTTACGTGTACCCTGGGAAGGAACTTTAGCATCATGCATGCGGACCAGAGGTTGATGTCAAGTATCTTCCTCAATCAGACTCCCCCTGATCCCAAATCCCATAGGCTCAGCTAGGCTAGCTAGCCAATGAACTCTAAAGGTCTACCTGTCTCCACTGCCCACAGTTGGGATTATAGATATGATGCGAGCTCTTGAGCATGAGGGCTAGGAATCTGAGCTAAGGCCCTCATCCTTGCCAGGGAGGCACTTTACCAGACTGAGCCATCTCTCTAGCCCTACTGTGTCTCTGTATTGCATCTTCTCTTACGCTTGGTTTAATCTTGTGTTGTTCTCTTTGTCATGGCTCTAAGAGCAATAGGAGAGAAAGGGGGTACATGTATATAACTGTGTTGGTTAATTCTTGTCAACGTGACACAAGCTAGCGTTATCTGGGAAGAGAGACCCATAGCTGAGACAATGACTCCATCAGATTCCCTGCTGGAAAGTCGATGGAGCATTCTCTTGACTAATGATTGCTATGGGAGGGCCCAGCCCACAGGAGATGGCACTGCCCCTAGACAGATGGTTCTGAGTTGTATTTTAAAAAAAAATCAAGCTGGACAAGTCATGAGGAGCAAGCCAATAAACAGCATGCCTACCTGGGTCCTGCCTCTTCTCCTTCATCAACTATGCTCAGGACATGCATGGCAAATAATGAGCTCCCCAACGTAACTTGTGGTCATGGTATTTGTCACAGCAATAGAAAGTAAACTAAGACAATGGTATAAACAATGTGTGTGTGTGTGTGTGTGTGTGTGTGTGTGTGTGTGTGTGTGTGCCATAAAGCCTCCGTGCATATGTTCCATAAAGCCTTAGTGCAAGCAGACGTTACATAATTATACTCCACAATATCTAAACCACAGGGCATCACCTGACAACACAGTTCCCAGAGCATATTCCTGTCACTAGGTGACTCATGGCTATATATGATGGTTTCATTTTGATAATCCAATAGTCACTGAGATAACAGATCCACCAAGTCCACAAATCATAAATAAGCAGAAACACCAAATCATAAGCTGGAGACACTGGACTAATTCAGGTAAAGACAATAACCGAAGTTGACGTCTACGCCATTGAACAGCCCCCTCATTGTCCTGCTGCAACAAAGTCTGTATGTCAGGGATCTCCAGAAAACCTCTCTAGAGCCTGTACACTCTACGTCTACATATCTGAGCTATGACAGTTCATCCTTAGCATGGAAAATCGAAAGTAGAAAGTCCTCTGAGAGCTGTAACGATGGCACTCCAAATGACTGTCCAACTTAACATTAATCATTAACACTCAGCTGAGTTATCTCGGAGGTCAAAATGCATCTCAGTCACATACAGGAAATTGGAATCTAGTATTTCTTTACGGAAGCAGTCACCGAACAGCCTGGAATAGCAAGGACTCTAAAATCGTACTTATATGTACAAGTAAGGGTCAATAGGCTCTTAATTCAGTCTCTGATATTATTTCTTTAAAAAAAAATCCTGTGAAACAATAGCTTAATATCCTGTAGTCACTTTATAAACTCGAATAACTTGCCAAAGGGTAAGTCTTGGTCACACACCGAGGACCCAGTGTCCTGTCCTAAGTGCTCCTATGTGGAGAGAGAGAGATGCTCCAATCCAAGTGCTTCCATTCAAGCAGATCAGCAGTAGATGGGATGGCAGAGCCTCAACACCACCGCCTTGTAGTATCAGGTTTTTACTTCAAATTTAAAACATCAAAAATCCATAAATGTTATGCAATAAAGGGAAGGTCAATACATGAAGTTATTTCGTCAAACAATTAAAAATGGGGATTTTAAAATCTGACTTAAATATAACTGAGTCAGATCACAAGTAAGAATTGATCTAAAGAAGAGAATACAAATTATAATGTTTGACAGCTGTGTTTATATCCCTTCTTACTACAAGGCTGTGCCTGCTGGCCTTCAGATACTGTGACGGGCGCCTGAGATAAATGATTTAGAGAAAAGGTTTGCCCTAGGATGTGATTTCAGAGCTTCTACATACAGGAAGTTGGAATCTAGCTGGTACCCATGATTTGGGCCTGCAGTGACATGGTGCATCATGGGAAGAGTGCCTGGTACAGGTGCCATTCTCAGCCTGGCACGGCAGCCAGGAAGCAAAGCGAGAAAGAGCAGCATCCAAACATCCCCTTCAAAAGCCCATTCCAGATGGCACGCCCTCCTTCCACAGCATCCCACCTTCTAAAGGTTCCACCATCTCCCAGGAGCACCACAGACCAGAGAACAAGCCTTCAATGCAGGGGCCCTTGGAGGACACCTCAGACCCACACTTAACACTAACCATGAATTCCAGTGGTGCTTTTAAACATCTTCAGTATATGCTAGTATGTGAAACTCAGTGGAGACTCACCTCAAATTTTGGACAGTTTTAATGGTATAGCTTTCCAGTGGCTTTAATTAAACATTTTTCTTTCCTACCCAATTACTCAACACCAAAAATCACATTCACTTACACACACACACACACATACACACATACATACATACATACACACACACACAGACACAGACACACAGGGACACAGACACACATACACACACACAGTCTATGTGTCTCTAAAAGCTTGCTAAGTACAAATTTCAGCTGTGACATCTATTAACAAATTGACTTATGACTCTAACAAGCATCATGAGCTGCTTGCTGTGTGTTCAGCCATTGATGGTGAACACTTGGCAAAGATGAGCTGAGTTACATATGAATAGCAATGCTGTCCACAGACACCATACGGGGCCTAATGCGGGGTTAGCCTGTCAGTTTCTAATTTTGTATAGCTTTTCCTTTACCACTTATAACTGAGAACTACTTAGAGGCATGTTATTTATAAGACAGAGACAATAGGATCTTACTTTATTTTAGAAGAGAGTTATTTTGAAAAGAAACATAAGCAGATTGTGAATTTTTGAGTGAGTGAGTGTGTGTGTGTGTGTGTGTGTGTGTGTGTGCATGCGCACGCGTGTGTGCACACATTTTCAGTCAGAAGTCTGAATGAAAGGGGATCTATGCAGAAGCTCTTTGCTCCACACTTAGGGAGTGCTTTCCATCGGTTAGTTCCCGCTGGTGAGATGGAGCCCACACACGTGTGCCTGGAGGAAGCAGCCCACACACGTGTGCCTGGAGGAAGCGGCAAAGTCTCCGGCATAGAAACGGATTCAACCTCTAGAAGGAATGTTTCTACTCAAACAAATCAATAGACTGAGCGGCCGGGCTCAGAGTAATTGCCCTCCTATATCAGCGGCTTCTGGGAAGTTAGATGTGAGTCCTGTAGCCACCTGCAACCTTCTTTCCGCACTCGGGGAACCACTTTGCTGTGAGCATAGGAATCCATGAAGCTGCGATCCATCAGGGGTCCTAAGAGGCAACTCCTGCAGCCAGCGTCAGGAAGGTAGAAGCAGAAAGAATCTCCTGGTAGTGTCTAGTTGGCCTCAGACAGAGGAAGCAGGCTCCAGCATGCAATATGCCAGGTATTAAAAACAGGGGTTTCTCAGTAATTTAATGATTTTTTAAAGCATTTTTCAACCATTAGATACTAGTACTGAAAAATATTTGCAAGATTCTTATAACAAGTTTGTTTGTTTTTTAATTAAGGTCCCTTCGCTAACCTAGAAGTTCCTGGCAGTTGCAGGCTGCTGGGAGCCAGGAAGAGGATCTGTGACCTCTGACAGGCTGCTCACACCCCAGTTCATGGCCCCACACCCACAAGCATACAGGCAGCACTAATTAGATTCGGTTGGTTTTTTTAAAAAGAAAAAGAAAAAAAAAGAGGTATGAAGTTTGGGTGGGGGTTGTATTAGAAGCTTCAGAGGCAGCTGCAGAGGTGTGTGGGAGAGAAGTTTATCAAGATATGTTACAGACGCATGGATGAAATTATCCAAGAATGCTATTTAAAGTATCTTTTTTATTAAAAAAGCTCCAAAATCAACTGACCCACCACCCACCGATAATCATTTACATATTCACCTACTAACCATATTCAGTTCTTAAACTCTGTGTGTGTGTGTGTGTGTGTGTGTGTGTGTGTGTGTGTGTCTGCACTTTGAGACAGGGTCTTGTTACACAACACTGGGCTAGACTGGAACACCTTACTTCAACCAGACTGGCCTCAAACTAGTCCTTTTTTTTTTTTTTGGTTTTTCGAGACAGGGTTTCTCTGTGTAGCCCTGTCTGTAGACCAGGCTGGCCTCGAACTCAGAAATCCACCTGCCTCTGCCTCCCAAGTGCTGGGATTAAAGGCGTGCACCACCACACCCAGCTTCCAACTAGTCCTGATCCCCCCACCTCTGCCTCCCCGTGCTGGAATCACAGGTGCGCACCCGCACACCCAGCTTCACTCCAGACATTTCAATAGTCTGTAAACATAAAGTCTAAACAAGGGTAAACTTGAAAGTAAAAAATTTTTAAAAGAACAAGCCATTGTCTTTTCTCACCAGTGTGACTTATATTATGTTCTCACAGCTGTCTTGTTGGATGCCTAAATTATTCATATAGATTGTAAATATTCTTTATTTGTATATGGGGATGAAAAAAACCTGCCAGGGCAGGTGCAAGACCTGAAAGAACACCCCCTCGTCGTCCTTTTTGTTATCTCTGTTTATTAAAAAGAAACCACCACCACCGCCGCCAGGAAAGCCTTTAAGAAGTGCCTCTGGTAGCAATTTCTGGAATGGAATAAAACATATTGCCGTACAAAAGAGGGGGAAGGGGAGACAGGAAGGTGGACTGTGTCATTCCTGAGCTGACATGGCAGCAGAGGAGGAGTCTCTTGAACTCTATAAAAGGTCAGCTCCACAGCAGCCCGAGACAGGCAGGCTGTGCTCTGAGTCCAGGCTACAGGTGTTACCACCCTACATCCCAGATGGATTTCAGTCGTCGAAGTTTTCACAGAAGTCTGAGTTCCTCCTCACAAGGTCCAGCACTCAGCATGAGTGGCTCGCTGTATAGGAAGGGGACCGTGCAGCGTCTGGGAGCTGCACCCAGCGTCTATGGTGGGGCTGGAGGCCACGGCACTCGCATCTCTGTCTCCAAGAACGTAATGAGCTACGGGGGCGATCTCTCCAACGGAGCGGACCTGTTTGGGGGCAATGGGAAACTGGCAATGCAGAACCTCAACGACAGATTGGCAAACTACCTAGAAAAAGTGCGCTCCCTGGAGCAATCCAATTCCAGACTTGAAGCCCAGATCAAGCAGTGGTACGAAACCAACGCGCCAAGCACCGTCCGAGACTATAGCTCCTACTACACACAGATCAAAGAGCTGCAAAATCAGGTGAGCCATGAAGCCTGTAATTTCTACATCACTGTTTAGTTGCCTGATGGATTGAGAGATGTATGCTAGGTGAATTCGAACACATGAAGCAGATTAGGTTGAAATGTATAACTGAAAAAAAAATGTATTTTATCATGTGGTATCTGTAAACAGGATGAGTTTAGCTAACATTTTTTTCTAAAACTTCAACTAATTACAAATAAAATATGATCATTTTATCATCCAAAAATTGCAGTCTAAATCTTTGTTATGGCTTACAATATAAGGTCTTCGTTGTGAATAATCTTATTTTTCAAAGACCTTCAAGGGTTTCTATGTGAGTTTGCCAGTAGTCTTTAGTAACCTTGAAGACTCTAGTCGATTTAAAAAGATTTTTCATCTTTCATTATATGAATGTTATAACAAATATATTAACCTACTATGGGTATAAATAACAAAAGGGTTTAGGGTGGATACAGCTTACAGATATTAATGATATCTATACTGATTGATAAATGGTTGTATGATAGGTGGATGGATGGGTGGATGGATGGATGGATGGATGGACTGGTCTTTCATATAAAATCTGTGTATCCCAGGCTAGTCTGGACCTCACCATCCTCCTGCCTCCATTGCCTCAGTACTGGATTAAAGAACTGTGCCACCATGCACAGTTCTGATAGCTGGATTTTTAAATATCTTGTTTAATTATCTCCTCACTATCACCTAGCATTTTATAATGCACCTCAGTGATAATAAAATGTTCTATTGCCCCCAATTCAAGTTTATTACAGTCATATCACAATCTGCTCCTGTGTCATCCATAGTAGGTGGGGTTCCCCTTTTTATAAAGCCAATGGAATAAAAGTGGGAGACTTTGCTCCTGACTGAGGATGTCAAGCATCAGCACACACCATTTGCCCAGCTCCAGGGTTCTTATCTCATCAGGAAAAGCTTCCCCTTTGGTTTTGTTTAATCTCAAAATGATTGCAAAGGTCTTTAGAGCAAAGACCTTTGACTTAACCACAGGCTTCTTCTCTTGAGTTGTGTTTGTATTACAGGCATCAATGCAGCTTAATTCAGACTTCACAGAAACATTCAGCCCTTGAAGCTGTGATGCTTACATTGCCCTTCTCATCAATAGGACGGTCCTTCGGGCTTTTGGATACAACACAAAATTCAAATTAAGCACTTCTCTCATGGCTGGTGCTTCTGAATTGACTTGGGGATTACCCACAGTACTTAGGCACAGCCATTAGTATCCACTAGTTTGAGGCCTATTGAGGGACCTCTCTCCAGGAATAGCCACTGGAAGGGATACACCACTCTAATATCTTCTAGAAATAGACTTCTAATCTACTTCTTAAAGAATATGGTGTTTGCCTTGAAACATGAGAACCTGAGTTCATTCCCCAGGTTAAAAAACAAAGCTGGAGAATGACAGTGTGTGCTTGTACTCCCAGCATTGGGAAAACAAGCAGATCCCTGGGACTCAGCCAGCCTGGCCAACTTGGTGAGTTCCAAGACAATGAGAGACCCTGCCACACACACAAACACACACACACACATACACAAAGGTATCACTTAAGGAATAACATGTAAGATTATCCTCTGACCTCCACCTGTGCATATGAACATGTATACAGAGAGAGAGATGCACATGGATCCAGGGTGTATCCATCCTTCTGTCCTGTGCCTAACTCCTACAGATAGCAAGTTCTCATTCAGGCACTACTTCATAGACACTGGCTGGGTACCGAGCAACACATATAGCGGATAATGACAGCAAAGAAAGTGCTTTAAGTGAAAACAGACACAGACCAAAGAAACCATCACTCAGAGAGGTAGATGCGGGCATGCCGTGCAGGGCATCAGCCACAGGGACGCATTCACTGCTATAACTGGAAGATGTCATGGAGGGGCCTTGAAAGTGTTGTCTGAGCTGAGAGGTGAGGAAGCTGGAGCTCACCAAGTGAGAAGGGCTAACAGCAATGTTCCGGTGTGAGCAGTGCCGCAGACAAGGCGCCCAGTGATGTGGGTGGCTTCGGCTCTCATTTTGTAGGGTCACAAAGGAACTAGGCCAAACCATTACATGAATACCTCTGTCACTGTTCTTCCAAGGTCACTCGTGAAATGGACAGCACTTGTGATGTAATTACAGTTGTCTCTGAGGAACAATAAGATCAATAAGATGATCTTACACTCCTGCCTGCCCAGGGGAAAATGTCATTCTTTCTTCCTCTCTCATTTCCCAGGTTAAGGATGCTCAAATACAAAATGCCCAGTGCGTCCTGCGAATTGACAATGCTAAGCTGGCTATAGAGGACTTCAGATTGAAGTAGGTTCTCTAAACCACGGTAAAAACATGTCTTGGTGTGTGTGTGTGTGTTTGTGTGTGTGTGTGTGTGTGTGTGTGTGTTTGTATGTTGGTTTGTATGCATTTGTATGTGTTGATGTGTGTGTTTTGGTATGTGTGCATTTGTATGTGTTGGTATGTGTGTGTTGGTGTGTATGCATTTATATGTGTTGGTATATGTGTGTGTTGGTGTGTGTGCATTTGTATGTGTTGGTGTGTGTGTGTTGGTGTGTATGCATTTATATATGTTGGTATATATGTGTGTGCATTTGTATGTGTTGGGTGTGTGTGTGTGTGTGTGTGTCTTGGTGTTTGTATATGTGTGCATGTTGGGGTGTGTGTGTGTGTTGGTGTGTATGCACTTGTATGTGTTAGTGTGTATGTGTTGGTATGTATACATTTGTATGTGTTGGGGTGTGTGTGTGTGTGTGTGTGTGTGTGTGTGTGTGTTGGGTGTATGCATTTGTATATGTTGGTGTGTGTGCATTTGTATGTGTGGTGTTGGGGGGTGTCTTGGTGTTTGTATATGTATGCATGTTGGGGTGTGTGTGTGTGTGTGTGTGTGTGTGTGTGTGTGTGTGTATGTGTGTGTTCATGTTTGTATGTATATTGGTGGGGATTGTTTGGGTTTTTCTGTTTGAGATAGGGTCTTGCTATGCAATCCAAGATGGCCCCAAAGTCAGCACCCCCTGACTCGGCCTCTGAGAACCTGGAATTATAGATGTCTGCTACAATACCCAGTACCATGATAAATTCCTCTGCAAAAAGAAATCCTTTTAGTGGGGTTATTTTCTCATTTATTTAGCGTGTATGTGTATATGGCAGGGTGGGGAGAGGAAGGAAAGGGAGAAGGAGAAGATGGAAAAGAGAAAAAGGGAGACAGACAGAGACCAAGAGACAGAGAGACAGAGACAGGGTGCCGCCACATGCATGTGGAGGTCAGGGGACACTTGGCAGCCATCAGTGCTTTCCATCTGTCACATGGTTTCCAGGGACAAAACTCTAGATGTCAGGTTTGCCAGCAAGTACCTTTGCCTGACGAACCATCTCCCTGGCCTTGAAAAAGAATTCAGCTTTTAGTAGTGTTGTATCATGCGTAGATGGCATGTTATTGTGAGTTAAGAAACTTCTATTTCATTATTTCAGAATCGCAGAGCATAAGGCTGTTAGAAGCTCTGTGACCCTGCCCAGCCCTTGCTCTCCACTATTGTTTCTGAACATCTTTAAAGTAATTACCACTGTTCTGGTTGGTCATTTCCGGTCACTAGAATATTCTTTCTTAGTAATATTCCTTCTGCTCTCTCACCCACTGAACCTAATTCTATCATTCAGAGTAATAACAAAGCAACCCAGGACTCCATTTCTTCACCAAGGGCCGTCTATGATTTGAGAGCCATCACAGAGTCTCTGCTGGGTGGGCATCCACAGAATCACTCCACAGAGTCACGGGGCTCCCACATCACAGCCAGATTCCACAGATGAATCCTGTACCTTCCAGTGTGCTAGAGTTTTATGGTCTCACCCAGCCAACAAAAGAACAGGAACCAACCTATGATTAATACACTTTTTAAATTGTCTTCACCTACTTGTACACATGTACGTGATCACATTCCCCCCAGAGCTGATGAACAGTAGGGCTTCCTGGTCCCAGTCTGCAGGATGTGTCCACACTAACACCACAGTTTATAAGGAGTGTTCTGATGCTAAAGGAGATTTTAAAAGATGGAAATAAAAAAGTCAGGTCTGAAAGTGAAGCAGTTAGATCTCTAAAGCCCAGCTTCACCTTGTCAGCAGCTGGGTGTTCTACTGCGCTATCATTTGGTTTGCATTGGTGCATTTTAATTTGTGCCTTTGTCGGAAGGTTGTAGAGAGAAAGAAATGACTGAGATGACCCACACTGGGCACATCTGTTTACAAAATGATAAAGATAACTTCACCCCATAAAATTCACATTTGGATTCTTAGTTTCTGAACTGTTTTAGGGGAAAAGAAAGTGGTTTTCTTTGGTTTTTGTTTTTTTTTTTCTTTTTCTTTTTCTTTTTGTTGTTGGTTTGATTTGGGCTTTTAGCTCTGTTTCCTATTGTTTTTATAGCCTTGTGGTTCAAGCCTTCTCGGCAAATACTCTACCACCCAGCTACACCCCTAGCCTCTGAATTTAGAAACTTTTCAGTTACTGCAGAGGAACAGAAATTTTATATACATGTGCATATGTATATGTGTGTAATATGTGTATGAGCATTTTACCTGCATGTATGTCTATATACCATGTGTGTGCCTGG
The DNA here is from genome assembly GCA_902729485.2 of Mus minutoides. Classification (NCBI taxonomy): domain Eukaryota; kingdom Metazoa; phylum Chordata; class Mammalia; order Rodentia; family Muridae; genus Mus; species Mus minutoides. The sequence goes on from CACVCL010034250.1 coordinate 12,698, forward strand.
TAACCCACAAGACCAGATGACCAGAAGAAGACATCAGATCCCCTGGTACTGGACTTACAGAGACGGATATGAACCAACATATGGATGCTGGAAATTGAACCAGAGTTGTCTGCAAGAGCAGCCAGTGCTCTTAAGGACAAAGTGATCTCTCCAGCCCCAGTGACAAATATTATATTACAGAGCAAATGATCTGGTTTCCAGATTCTTGTTCATTTTTCACAAATATGTGAAGGAATTTGTTAAAAAGCACATGAAATTGTCTATGTCATTATGTTAAATTATCTCTTCCATGCTGACTTTAGAAGACCTGAGTATGTCTGCATCTTGACTCATTTCCAGGTTTGAGACTGAGAGGGGAATGCGTATAACTGTGGAAGCTGATCTCCAAGGCCTGAGCAAAGTTTATGATGATCTGACCCTTCAGAAGACAGACTTGGAAATTCAGATTGAAGAACTGACCAAGGACCTGGCCCTCCTCAAAAAGGAACATCAAGAGGTAAGAAGTGTGCAGAAGATAAGTGAGAGGAGGACAAACAGGAAGAGAGAGGAGGACAAACAGGAAGTGAGAGGAGGACAAACAGGAAGAAGAGGAAGAAGTGGTGGTGGTGATGCTGGTAGTGGTCATGGTGGTGGTCATGGTGGTAGTAGTGGTGGTGGTGGTGGTCATGGTGGTGGTCATGGTGTTAGTAGTGGTGGTGATGATGGTGGTGGTGATGGTCATGATGATGATGGTGGTGATGATGGTGGTGGTAATAGTGATGGTGGTGGTGGTAGTAACGGTAGAGGAGGTGGTAGTGATGGTGACAGTGATAAAGGCAGTATCAATCATGACAACAAGCCTAACTTCTTTCTGTGATGTTATGCTTGGTTAAATAACTTCAAGCAGTGCCCGGGCCACAGGAACCCACCTTCTGTTTTCCTTTCATCTTTCTTCATCCCCAATGAAAGAGGTGACGAGATTACTTATGTCTCCTCCACCCAGCCTGATCCGAGAATGTATTTCAGACTAACCTCAGTGGGAACCTCACTCTTGTAGGAAGTTGAGGCCCTTCGCCGGCAGCTGGGCAACAATGTCAACGTGGAGGTGGATGCTGCCCCAGGCCTGAACCTGGGAGAGATCATGAATGAGATGAGACAGAAATATGAAGTCCTGGCCCAGAAGAACCTGCAAGAGGCCAAAGAACAGTTCGAGAAACAGGTGATTCTAGTCTGGGGGTAGATGGGTAACATGGTTCCACGGAGAGAGAGGTAATTCTAGTCTGGGGGTAGATGGGTAACATGGTTCCACGGAGAGAGAGGTAATTCTAGTCTGGGGGTAGATGGGTAACATGGTTCCACGGAGAGAGAGGTAATTCTAGTCTGGGGGTAGATGGGTAACATGGTTCCACGGAGAGAGAGGTAATTCTAGTCTGGGGGTAGATGGGTAACATGGTTCCATGGAGAGAGAGGTAATTCTAGTCTGGGGGTAGATGGGTAACATGGTTCCACGGAGAGAGACGATGTTTTCTCTTGTTTTCCATCCTTCTCCCTGTCTTCCTTTCTGTTCTTCTTTCCTCTCCTTCACTTGCCTTTCTTCCTTTCTTCCTCTCTCTTGTGTCTCTCTTTGCTCATTTTTCTTGCTTCTTGAAATCTTAGAGTCAAGCTCTGCAGCAACAAGTCACAGTGAACACGGAGGAGCTGAAAGGATTCGAGGTTCAAGTCACGGAGATGAGACGCACCTACCAGAACCTGGAGATAGAGCTGCAGTCCCACCTCAGCATGGTGAGCACCTCTGACCTCCATTGCTTGGTCGGGTCTGTTCCGGCAAAGGACCATGTTCAGGACTCTGCAAGCACAGACACCTGTAATAAATAATCTCTCCCCTATCAGAGCCGACAGGGAAACAGGTCCAACGGCTAACAATAACTATACCACAGAAAGGAGCCGCGGCAAGGGTAATGAACTATACAGGGCAGAGGAATGAGTAGATCTTGAAGATTCCACAGAGGAGATCACATTTGTCCTGGATCTTAGATCAAAGATGAGCTTTAAGTTTGAGGAACGGAGTAGAGACATCACAGGCTAAGCAGATCCATCGGGCCACAGCAAGTTAGGTTGGCAACACTCGTGAGATGACTCTATGGCATTCCACTTTAGGGGTCAGGGCTAAAGGGACAGACCAGTCTGAGTCATACCACTGTGGTGAAAAGAAGAGAGAAAGGTCTAAGCTGTGGGGCAACTCTTAGAGTTGAATCTCAGGAGAAAAAAAAAAAAAACAAAAAGACTTTGTCAGTATTGCCTGCATGTCAACAGCCAAAGAGTTGCATGATCAAGCCTGGTCCCCGTGGATTGAGAGATGTAGTCCTCCATTGACACCATGAATCACATGGCCAGGCCTGCTAAAGGCATGGCAGATGTGGCCTCCTCCCAGGCAAGGAAGTATACATTGATGCCGTAGCACGGCACATCACACTGAGGGAACAGTAGGCACAAAGCTCTAACAACACAAGGCAAAAATCCAAGAGATGGCGGTTGTAGCTGGCTGCCTGAGGCTTCCTAGACAGAATGCATGAAAGAGCTAGAAGAACAGGTGGTGCTCAAAGGCGGCACAAACTCTTCCCAAAAAAAAGATACAACAGCTGCGCTGCCTGCTTCAAGTCAGCCAGTAAGAATCACCCTCTTTGTCTCGCATGCTTAGAAAGAGTCTCTGGAGCGCAGCCTGGAGGATGTCAAGGCTCGTTATGCCAGTCAGTTGGCAGCCATCCAGGAGATGCTGAGCTCCCTGGAGGCCCAACTGATGCAGATCAGGAGTGACACAGAACGCCAGAACCAAGAACACAACATCCTTCTTGACATAAAGACCCGGCTTGAGCAGGAGATCGCCACCTACCGCCGCCTTCTGGAAGGAGAAGACATAAAGTAAGGCTCTGAGCATCACGGAATGTGTCCCTGTCTGTTTGCGATTCTCCTTCACAGTCCTTGTCAAGGCAACCCCCAGCACAACAGCAATGTTACACACAGGACAATGAGACAAAAATACACCAAATAGTATAAGCACCCCAAATATCAATAGCCTTTGAACGAGGTCTGGGGCAGGACTGAGTCAGAAGACGGTTCTCCAAATGATACCGATCACGTTTGTGTTAATTCTTGTGTTATATGTATAACTGGATAACTGCATAATAACTTTGAAAATTCTCACTGACTGCTCATGGATTAAGCCACAGGCCACAGAGGCCCACAGGAGCCAGTCTATAAATGAGCAGACTTGGTGCAGCAGCTGCCTTCACATATAACACCTCCCCGTCTCCAACCACCACCACCACCCCCCAAAAAAAACCTGACAGACTTGAACTTCTATCCTAATTTTAGTTCTCACTATACAAATTTCTAGTAGATGATTAGCAGGTTGGTGTTTTCCAAGCCAAAAAGCAGAACACTCCAGTATGAGATAAGCACAGTCCAAGGACCAGAAAGGAAAATAACATTTAACCACACACCAACCCAGACATTGGAAAACAAAGGGATGAGGAGGGAAGCGCCCCAGCTTTGACCTGGCAATAATGCCTCTTTCTTCTCCTTTCACAACCCAGAACTACAGAGTACCAGCTGAGCACTTTGGAAATGAAGGGTAAGTGTTCCATGCTTGGGCACATGGTCTGTAGTGCGGAAATCTCAGCAGCTCCCTGGCAACTGTCTGTCACTGGGGGAAGTAAAAAGTTGAAGGTCCTCCAAAGCACAACTGGGAGAACCAAGTTTCCGTGTATTTGTTTAGGGTGTGTGTGTGTGTGTGAGAGAGAGAGAGAGAGAGAGAGAGAGAGAGACAGAGACAGAGACAGAGACAGAGAGAGACAGAGAGGAGACAGAGAGACAGAGACAGAGACAGACAAACAGAGACAGTGAAAGACAGTGAGAGAGAGACAGACAGACGAGACAGACAGACAGGCAGACAGAGACAGTGACAGTGAGAAAGACAGAAACAGGAGAGAAGAGAGAGAAGACAGGAAGAGGAGAGAGAATGTCCATGCCACCATGCACATATGGAAGTCAAAGGACAACTTCATGCACATCATCATATCTAGCAAAAAAAATAGGTTTCCAGCACCAAACTCAGGTCCCCACACTTGTTTAGCAAGTGCTTTATTGGCTGAGTGATCTCAGCAGCCCCAAGACATCAGGATTCTAAAAAGCTTGGACATGATACACAGAATGCATCCAAGTGAGGATTCTGGCACACCCCTATGACAAGGTGACTTTCTTAGCCCATGCTAGAACAGCCTCGGGTCCTGTAGGTAAAATGTACAACTAAAATGTGGATTTCATGTTTATTCAAGATTGTCTATTTCTATCTGAGGTGAGAAGGTGAGGGCTCCATAAGTCTGGGGAGAGTGATATACATTGTTCTGTGCTTTTTTATAATAAATAAATAAATAAATAAATAAATAAATAAATAAATAAATAAATAAATAAAAATTTAAAAACTTAAATTCGTATAAGAAAAAGTTGAGTGGTTTAACAGGGTGGCCGTGGGCCTGGACCAACCTCTGATGTCTGACACTTACACAGATATCAAGAAAACCAGGAAGATTAAGACGGTCGTGGAGGAAGTGGTAGATGGCAAGGTGGTGTCCTCTGAAATCAAGGAGATAGAAGAAAGCGTCTAAACAGCTGTCAACAGGGAGGCTGCTCCAGCTGTGGCCGTCCAGAGACAACATCGACACTGTGTAGTGGCTTTAAAGTGTGTGGGGTGGGAGGGGTTGGGGGAGAGAGTCTATTTATCAGGCTGTGTAATTAAATATAAATGTTTCACTCCTGGGAGCTGTAAAGGCCTTGCAAGATTAACCCAGCACTGTCCTCCTCACTGCAAGGCACATACATCCATCACAGGCCAGTTCAGGTAGAGTAAAGCGCTGGAGGAGTTCAAGCAAATAGCAAATAAGGCTCTCTCTTTTGGGGTCTTGTTTTTCTTGTTTCTGAATTGCTAAAAGCCTCCTGTAGGGAACATGGGTTCTCCAGGGAGGCAACTTCCCAGTTAATCTCATTGTCTCCTTGCAGCCTTTAAGCAAGCTGCCTTTGCCTTTCCTGATGTCTCTGCTGCCTCTCAAAACTCAACTTAGTCTTTGAATAATTTAAAACAAACTCCAATCACAAATGCTGAGGAGAATAAGAACAGGGCACAAGGTGACTGACATGGTGCTCAGTTAAGAGCAAAACTAGCCTGGAGGTGGACTGTGTCTTCTTCTCATAATAAACTGCTTAACTATTAAAGGTCGCTTTATTTAATGAATCTGGAGTATGAAATGTCTCTCATGGTCTTTCAGAAACAGCTTTAGTGAGACACAGCTACAAACTGCAAAAAAATCCACCTTTGTAACATGTGCATCTTAGTGGTCCCCTGTACAACCATGGGTTGTACAATGATTACCACTAATCGTAGAACATGTCCACCACCCCCAAAGACAGAGCCCATACCCACTGGCACTCATTCCCAGTGGACAAGGATGTCTGACACCAACCTTGGTCCCCATACGCATGCACACACAAGTGTACTTGCAACACACATGTATATGCACCCACACACATGTGCACCTGCACCACACACACATGCACTTGCACACACATGCATATTCACCCACCCCCCACACACAGACATTCACATGGACCCACACACATGTGCCTGCGCACCCACACACATCTTGCCACACAGATGCAAACGTGCATTCATATACATGAAAATGGAAACGAAAGAACCCACGAGTGGATGACACATACTGCATTCTCACCTTTTTTTTTTTTGTAACTGAGTGAAAAATAACTATTCCATATGCTAATGGGAAATTTTAATTTGCCCTGTATCATTTGTTTCCTTCATAAAAAAATGATAAGACTTAACATTGCCATAGGATGATGACTTTAGATTTGACCATTATATGGAAGATGGCCAGATGGCTCGTTTAAAAGCGCCTAACATTTACTGAACACTCACTAAGCAGCAGCAAGCACTCCTAGGGTCTCATCTCAGTCTCACCGTGATGGGATGAGAGGAAAACCATCCAGTAGACTCACGGGATCTGTCAGAATGCTATAACTAACATTTTCATACGATTGGACTTTATGAGATCATCTCTCCCTTACATACGCATGTTACACAGAAAGACGTGCAATAAATGGATTCCCAGAATCACAGTTGGCAATCCAGGAATTCCAGAGTGGTCTGAAACTTTGACAGGCAAATACCAAAGACTACAAATCTAACACCACCACCCCCCAACAAAAGAAAGAAAGAAAGAAAGAAAGAAAGAAAGAAAGAAAGAAAGAAAGAAAGAAAGAAAGAAAGAGGGAGGGAGGGAGGGAGGGAGGGAGGGAGGGAGGGGCAAAGCTCTGGCCTTTCCCTTCCCAGTGTGCCAATGTGTTAGTTTAACAGGTAGACCTGAGAATCTTCACTCCGTTTCATATCAGAAAATGGAGAGGTGGGTTTTCCCCCCTTTCTCTTGCTTTTTGGTCTTATCTCTGAATTTTTTTTGTTGTTTTTTACCCCAAATAATCTTTCTTTCAAAGAAAATAAAGGGAGACCACACACACGTGTGTAGAAAGGATGGTAGATCCCTCCTTCCAGTTCTGTCAGTAATTTCCATGCAAGAGAGAAGCACTCATCTGTGTGTGTGTGTGTGGACTGTGTGTACAGGTTTACAACAGAGCAGCCTGGTCCTGCGTCTGATGGGCACACAAAGCCAGCGAAAGCTGGTCGTTCTGAAACAGTATCAGACATCAGAACTAACATCATCATGACGGTGACACCCCTTGCAGATCCTCTGTCCTCCCCCTTACTTGAGGTGTCATCTCAGGTCTCTAGTTATACCCTCAAATAACAGCTCTAGCATTCACATGGAGAGGTGATTTTCCCTGTACCAGCCTCTCTGTAAACATTTGTGTTCTCGCCTATGAACTCACTAAAAAGTCCTTATACCAGGGTACTCTCATTTATTTCTCCCCCACCACACTATATCTCTAGAACCACCCTCCCCTCCCCCCTTGTTTTTCATAATGACTGAGCTCTGGGGTCCAACACTTAGCCCCATTCACACCTTTTTGGGAGTTGTGTTCATCCCTAGCCCAGGAGCCCAAAATAAAACACAAGCAACCACATATTCTTCACTCCTGAGTTTTAAACTGTAATCCCCTGCAAGAGATGTTACCATGAAAATGACCAGTGAACTGCAGAAAGGGGTGAGTCTAATTTGCAGGAGGTGAATCCGGGTGTGAACAGCACGCACGGTCGGAGCTCAGGGAACTAACTGGGACCAAAACACCACAAAGACCATGCTTAATAAACAGCACATCATTTTCCCCATGTTGAATATTCCATTAAGTTATATTCCATTAATTATGTAAAAGTGAAAAACATGTGAGATACATATCATATATAATATTTAAAACACTCATCACACTCATTTTTGCAGTGCTGAGGATCCAATCTATGGTTTTATGCCTGCTAGGCAGGTGCTGTACACCTAATCAAAAAAAACTTAACATTCTCTCTATCTCTCCCTCCATCCCTCCCTCTCCCCTCCGTGTGTGTGTGTGTGTGTGTGTGTGTGTGTGTGTGTGTGTGTGTGTGTGTGTATCTGTCTGTCTTCCTCTGTCCCTTCCACTCTATGTCTCTCAATCTCCTGTGTCTCCCAGGCTGACTTCCAATTTAATGATTCTCCTGCCTCCGCTTCTCAAGTGATATTAATAGGAACATTGGCCACCATACCCAGCAGAACCTTGATTCTTGCTAGCAGCTCACGCTAACCCTTGTCCTCTCTCTGTGTGCCTCAACTTACGCAATCACAAACAAGTCCAGGATTGTTCTTGCTTGAAACATCTCCATCTTTTTGAACCACTTACCTGGCTGTCAAATAAAATTACGTTCACCTCTAAAACCTCAATGGCAAGAGACAATGACTAGCACCAGCCTTCCACCAACCAACTAAGCTAACAGGCCACGGCAAGCAGGAGGCAGGACGGAGGGAGCAGGCAATGAACACAGCATCCGGCCTTTCCAAATCGTCACTGAAAGAGAAATGTGTCTCTTTCCAACTTCCGAAGTTATCCCCTTATACATGAGTTTAGAATAAGACTTAATCAAGCATTCCAGAGAGTTGGGGCGTGATAATTTTTAAGTGCATTTTCAGTGACATATTTAAGCAAATTACAAGATAATCCTTTCAAGCAAAATAACTCTGGGTATAAAATGAAGGTTTTTAGTCAAAGAATAGGCTGGGACTCAGGGTAAAACATCAGCTAGACACCTGATCTCTACTTCAGAAGCCTACAGTTCAGGAGCATACCCATGTAGAAACATAAATGTCTATTATAAAAGCCTAATGCAGGCTATGAAGCAAATTTACTTAAAATATACAGCCAGGCGGTGTTGGCACATGCCTTTAGTCCTCGTCCTTGGAAGGTAGAGGCAGACAGATCTCTGAGAGTTCAAGACCAGCCTGGTCTAAAGAGTGAGTTCCAGGACAGCCAAGGCTACACAGTGAAACCCAGTCCCAAGAAAGAAAGAAAGAAAGAAAGAAAGAAAGAAAGAAAGAAAGAAAGAAAGAAGGAAGGAAGGAAGGAAGGAAGGAAGGAAGGAAGGAAGGAAGGAAGGAAGAAAGAAAGAAAGAAAGAAAGAAAGAAAGAAAGAAAGAAAGAAAGAAAGAAAGAAAGAAAGAAAGAAGGAAAGAAAGAAAGGAAGGAAGGAAGAAAAGAAGAAAGAAATTAAAATTAAATTAAGTATACATAAATATATACATATAAGCATTAAGGATGTAAAGCATGCATTTCAGGACAAAATTGACTCTGAGTTCAAAAATACATGTTGTTTACATTACGTTATTAGGCGCTTGTAACTGCTAAGTGGACGTTGTGTTTGGGGTACATCCCTTTTGACACTGTAAGCAAAGCAACAGCCCCTGTTTGTTTCTGAGGTGGTAAAATGGAGCCACTCTGCCTTGTGAGAGTGTGGCTTGTGAGTCACAGGAAACAACCACAATGTCACTCACTTAAGCTTTGTCTTCTGTCTGGAGAGGAGGCCAGAGGACAAAACCCAAACTGAAGACACATCTGCCTAAGCATTGGCAGAGTCTCCCAGGGTGTCATTTTTCATAGGCCACAGAAAATCATTTTGTGGTCTTGGGCTGTGCCCCGAGAAGTTCCAGGAAGGACAGAGTCAGAGTTTCTGGTTGGTGTGTGGGCGAGAACTCCAATCTCACAGTTAAGGAGGTCACATTCACCTGGTGTCCTTTGTATTTCACCGAGAGAAGCATCAGGGATGTGCTGTCTGTACTACAGCCCTGATTTTTCTCTCTGACTTAAACTTGTCAGTGTCCTGACTCTGAGATCATTCTGTTGTAAAATGGGATAAAAGTACCATCATAGGAGCTCTCTGAAACACAAGGTCTGGGACTCGCTTGATCCAGTGTCTGGACAACAGCAGGAACATGGGAACTGACGTCAGTTCAAACAAGGACAAGCTCATCCAACAAGCTTGGGACCTAGATTGGAGGAACCCTTGGTTGAGCCCCCATCTGAGACTGCAGGTCTTGGCATCTCAGTTAACAACTTCCCATGCTCCCTACAAACGAGGCAAGTGGATTGCAGACTGTCTCATCAAACCTTGTCTGCCTGAGATTGCTGATGCTTCCCATGTTTATGGTATAAATATATAATTTCTGCAAACCTCTTACTTTGAAGTCCCGCTCTTCCTTTGTGACTGTGTATAGGTTGGGAGGAGAATGTGTCCCTTGCACATGTTCCTTACTTAACAAGGTAAAGGAAAGTTGTCAGTAGCTGTCACTATGGGTTCAGTGTTCCTGACCCTGGGAAAGTGATTTGAAAAGCTGTCAGTCTGTTTGATCCTGGGTATCTTCCCTTCTTTCTTTCTTCCTTTTTTAGATTTCTCTTATTTTATGTGAGTACACTGTAGCTGTCTTCAGACACATCAGAAGAGGGCATCAGATCCCATTAGAGATGATTGTGAGTCACCATGTGGTTGCTGGGAATTGAACTCAGGACCTCTGGAAGAGCAGTCAGTGCCATCTCTCCAGCCCCTGTCGTGGGTATTTCTTATGGAGGCCTGCCATGAAGCTCAGGTGTGACCTTCTGCATGTGCTCCCGAGTCCCCAAAAGGCAGCTCTCACTCTGGCTTGGTATGACCCAGATTTAAGATTTCACCTCTGGGGAGGCTGAATAAGGGCAAACACTACCTGGATTAGGTGAGTGTGGCTCATGCTGAATGAGGAAGAATCAGCTATCACTGTAAAGCAAGTACTGACCTTGAGACCAACTCTGATGGCATAAAGGTCAAAGAAAAAGAGCATTCTCTGGGACCAGGGCTCCCAGGAAATATGGAGATAGTATTAAAGACTCTGCTGTGGGAACCTGCGCACCAGAGCCTTCTGGGCATGTGCAAACACTCTCATTAGGATGACAGTGATACCTCAACCCTCCATATACTACACTGGGATCTGTTAACACTCAACACATCGTGCTGCTCGTCTCGATGTCAATGCTTCCCTAAGTCTCTAATACACATTCGTGGCTCAGCAGGTTAGCTTTATCAAGAGAAAAATCAACCCGATAAAGTCTTGAATGCTGACTTTGTAAGACACCGAACAAAATGAAGCAGGCGTGGAGGATGACCAGGTGGTGGTTAGTTACATAATCTTAATTAAATAATAAAAACAATTATGTTCAAAATATTAAAAAAAAAACAGTCATCTACACCTATGACTTTGAGAACAGTTCTCGTATTCTCTATATACATAGAGAGCTATTTTCAATAGTAGAATTAGTTCACAATGAGGGAAAGAGAGACCTGGACCGCATTTGAAGAAAGTAAGTAAAATAAAGCCCCTCCCCTTTCTCACCCAACTGAAATGCCTGTACCTTAAGTTCCTAAAGAGATCTCCATGTCCTGAAATGGCACCAACAGGTTTCCTCTGGGCATCAACATTTTCTCTCCTTTCCCGTTAACCTTTCAAGTTAACAACGCTTCCCATCAGAATTTTGTTCTCATGCCCAATATATAAGCTGCAACTGTGTCGAGGTTGTCAAAGAAGAAAGTATAACAGGAATGTTAGTTTTTAGAAAATGAAGACACAACATAAAACATGAATTTTTATTATATTTTAGTAATGTATACTTATGTGTGTCTGTGGGACTGATACTGGAAGTATTAGACTGGTTGCCATGGGGGGATGGGAGATGGTTTGGACCTGGGTCCTCTGGAAGAACCAAGTGTTCCTAAGTATTGAGCCATCTCTCTGACCCCTGGATAAAATTCTTAAGATCGTGCTTCCCAAAGAATTCACAGGAATTTAATAAGACAGCCTCTCATTGGCTGTTCTGTGACGCAAAAACGAATTCCTCTTCATCACTGAAATGGCTCTTTGGCTTCTTAAGTGTGGAGTTTTAATCATTTCTTATTTTGGACAGTGTGTGTGTGTGTGTGTGTGTGTGTGTGTGTGTGTGTGTGTGTGTGTGTACATTTTGTTAATGGTGAAACACCCTAGGTGATATACAATCCATTCAGCCAACGGATTTACTACAAAATTCTCACGGGTAATACCACTGAAGAAATAGCAGTGAGCATTCAGTCTAGAGCCCAGTGTCACGGTTTACTAAGAATGCCAATTCTTTTGTCATTATAAATGTTCAGCTTCCAAAGAGCTGGCTCCCAAGTTTAAGTGTTCTGTTTTCAGAAAAACACAAACCATACAGCTCCTTATAGCAGATGCTTTCAGAACCCTGCAAGCTCAGATTCTAATGTCCACTTGGAAAACACCTCTGTTTCTCACCTTCCAGGAATGCGCTCTTCGTCTGCCTCTGAAACTGTTCCTACAGAGAGAACCACAGCATGATTGGTTGGCTTATATCATGTTTCTGGAAAAAAAATAGACAGGGGAGGGGAGGACAAAGCTTCAGGAAGCCTGGGTCTTCAAAAGGGTTCCTTAATGCTCCGTCACACTTCTGGTTTCTGGAAGATACAGGCAGTGCTGAGGACAACTGAAGGTGACAGATTCCTCCTGACAGCCTATCTGCTCCACCCAGCCTTCTTTCTTCTGTGTCAGAAATCTAGTGGAAATGGTTATTCAATTATAGCTATATCAGTGAATTTTCATAATGCATAAATCACATACCCACTGAGCTGGCTGACTGGGTGGGGGTGGGCATGCGAGTTGGAATGCATAGAGTGAGCTCTTTAGCTGCAACACCCACCTCCCAGCCTATAAAGGCAGGACCCCTTCTGGCATACCAGCACTGTGGTCTCTCTGGGGTCACCACCTTGCCAAACTCTCCAGCAACAGCATGTCGCTTTCAGTCTGCACCTCTGCACTGTCCAGGAGATCTTCCTCACAGAATGGGGCTGCAGGCAGACCTTGGGGTGCGTCTGCTTCTGGTGCTGCCGGCAGCTATGGGGGATCGGCCTCTGGCTTTGGGGTTGGCTGTGGGGGCCTCTTTTCTGCTGCTTCCATGTTTGGTTCCAGTTCTGGCTTTAGCGGTGGCTCTGTGGGTTGCTTGCCAGGGCTTGGCTCTGCCTATGGGGGACCTCTGAGAGGTGGCATGGCAGGGATGGGGATGGGGATGGGGATGGGGGGAAGCTCAGGAGGTGGCTCTCTGTGTATCTTTTCTGGCAATGATGGAGGTCTTCTTTCTGGTTCTGAGAAAGAAACCATGCAAAATCTAAATGACAGACTAGCTTCCTACCTGGGTAAGGTTCACGCTCTAGAGGAGGCTAACGCAGACCTAGAAAACAAAATTCGAGAGTGGTATGAAACACGGAGAACCGGGGACTCCGGGTCCCAGAGTGATTACAGTAAATACTACCCACTGATTGAAGACCTGAAGAATAAGGTAAGGGGAGGGGCTTTAGAAATCTTTTTATTTTATTACAATACTTTATAAAAATAAATCCTCTTAACTTAGATATTTTTAAACTAGATTGTACTTGAAGAATTTCCTCCCTTCAAGAAGCACAGAAGTACAGTTCCATTCATCATTAAGTGGCTGTCCTTCCACTGTCTAAAGGAAATGTTCTTAACTTATCAACATTATTTTTAATCAATACATTTGCTTTTAAAATGAAGTTGTCCCGAACCCTTTGGAGTTTTTTGGCTTTGCTATTTGCTTTGTTTTGCTGTGGTACTGGGAATGAACACAGGGCTTCAGGCATGTGACCAAGTATTCTCCCATTGAGCTATAGCCACAGCCTTTGCCTTAGAAAAAACGGAACTGGAGACCATTATACGGAGTGAGGTAACCCAAACCCCGATAGGCAAATGCCATCTGCTGTCTTTCAGATGTGGATTCTAGTTTGGAATGTTTAGATTTCTCTGTTTGCGTTTCACTGAGTGCCTACAGAGACCAGAAAGGTCTCATGGCAGGGAGGAGGTGCTTTAACTGGTATAGAAAAATATACATGACAGAAAAGAGGAAAGGGGGAAGAGTAACATAGGAAGGTTTAAACAAAGATGGGGTGAGGATATACAGAAAGGTAGGGGTGAGGAGGTAAGCCCAACCAGAACTAAAGAAGCACAGAAGAGCCATATTAAAAAAAAAAAAAAAAAAAAGGCTGAAAGAATGTGATTTAAAGATGAAGAGTTTGGATGGAGGAAAAATGTATTCTGTGTCATGATTTACTCTTATGTGCAAAGTGACACTTGTGAACTGCCAGTGCTTTAGGACTCCATGTTCATGTGACTCCCTCTGTTCTCCCAGATCATTTCTGCCAGCGTTGGCAATGCCCAACTCCTCCTGCAGATTGACAATGCAAGGCTGGCTGCCGAGGACTTCAGGATGAAGTGAGTCCACTGGTGATAACTCGTTCCTCCTCCCACTCCCCACTTCGTGCCTCAGATGATGGCAAAGCATTCGAATGTCCTGCAGCCCACATGGCCCCTGCCTTCAGTACGGCCCTAAATCCACACAGGGTGCTTTTAAAAGCACTGCAAAGTCAAACTGTTCACCATACACAGCTTTAAGTTTTAAGTTGCTTCCACCTGGAGCTATGGATCATCTCTTTGCGATGAGTCATAATTCAACCTGATAATTGTACCTATGTTTAGACCTGAATTTTCAATGTATCAAAGTGAATTGACAATATCTTTGCCAAGGGGTTAAATGGAACAATTGTGTCCCCGATGACACATACGACTGAAAGCTTAACCATGCACTTATTTTTATATGCCAGATCCTTTCCCATACCCCACCCTCCTATGCAGAGGGAATACAAACTAATTTTCTTTTTGTATTACAAAATGTCCCCACAGGAAGTTGTAACGTCTATAGTCCTTGAGCCTGTGAAGACCCAATAAAAGTTACTAATGAAGTAACAAGGTTTAGAACGACCCACAAAGGAAATCAAGCAGAAAGAGTAACCATCAGTTTATCTCCAGCTAGTTTTAGGATATCATCAGAAAGTCAGACCACAGGGTGCCTTCTCCCTGGGATGCAAGGGCCTCTGCTAGTAGGAAGTTATCGAGTCATCATTTCTTCATCTTTCTTCTCTTGTCTCCAAATGAGGAGTAAGCAGTCATAGTCACACACAGAGGAAAAGTCACAAAATCAAAAATCGCATAATATACTGTTAGCACAATTTTTTCTTCTCTCCTTCCTCTTCTTCCTTCTCTTCTTCCTCCTTCTCCTCTTTCTTCCTCCCCCTCCTCCTCCTCTTCCCTTGGGCTGCCTTGAACTCACTATGTAGTGGAGGATGACCTTGAACTCATGGCTCTACTTCCCAAGTACTGGGATTACAGACATGGGCCACATAGCCCAGAAGATGTCCAGGACCCATCGCAATGGTTGTGTTAATGTTGACTTTCTAAACTGTGGGCACTTGGTTTCCAGGTATGAGAATGAGCTGGCCCTGCGCCAGACCGTAGAGGCCGACATCAACGGGCTGCGCAAGGTGCTGGACGAGCTGACCCTGACTAGAGCCGACCTGGAAGCACAGCTTGAGACCCTGACTGAGGAGCTGGCTTACATGAAAAAGAACCACGAGGAGGTCAGAAATAGCTTCTTTTTTTTTTTCTCCCAGACCCAAGAATTGCAATTTTGAATTAACAAAGCTGGAGAACATATTATCTCTGTGTTACAGTGACTATTCATTTTGGTGTTCCTGTATGTGTGCCCCCCACCCCACCCCACCCTCTTGTGTATGTGTTATGGTACTTTTTTATTAAAGTTTAATGGATTCGAGTATTAGACTCGGGATAGTGGGGAATATTCTGGTTTTATTATTTCCATCATTAAGTAATGGCAGGAATTTTAATTACCTTCGTCAAATGTTTTCTTTAAATACGGAGTGTTTCAAAAATGAAAACAAAAGTCTGCAGCTGACACATATATCAGCCACATATGTTAGAGAAGTGTAACCAATATAAGACATATGGAGATCTGATGTGTGGCTCAGAGGCCGGGGCGTGGACAGGAAGAAAGACCATTGGCAATGGGCTTCTAAGGACATTTCTGCTAGTTCTCAATGACTGTGGTGTGAAATAGTGTACGACCCCAGGTGCCACTTGCAGCCCTAGCTCTGCAGCAACCTGCACACCAGGTCTCTTTCCTTTCTGTAAACTATAGGAAGTGGATGTTTTAGAAGCAGAGCCGGCAACCACAGGCACAGAACGTAGAGCCCTTGGTCATTCAAGAAACCTGAGAAAATATCTTGGGTTTTGGTTTTAGTTTTTCTTAATCATGAGTGAAACGGGTTTTCAAGCCAAAAATAAATAAATAAATAAATAAATAAATAAATAATGTGTTGATGCCTTGCGTTAATATTCTGCCTTTATACCAACTCACTCAAAAATATATTTTCATTATTATCATCGTGCATGAAGAGACGCAAGAAAGCAAAAGTACCTGGGGGCCTCACTAGCCACATGAACTCCTGTGTCTTTCTCTCTCCATTGCTGTCCCTAGGAACTCCAAAGTTTCCAGGCAGGTGGTCCAGGTGAGGTCAATGTAGAAATGGACGCCGCCCCTGGAGTGGATCTCACCAAGATCCTCAATGAAATGAGATCCCAGTATGAAGCCATGGCTGAGCAAAATCGGAAAGATGCAGAGGCCTGGTTCCTTGCAAAGGTAACACCGCGAGATTTGATGCATTCCCAGAAAGCCCTTTGAGCCAGCGCAGCGCTCACTCCCATCCACCTACTTTGCTGTTGCAGAGCGGAGAGCTCCAAAAAGAGATCAGCAGCAACACGGAGCAGCTTCAGTCCAGCAAGAGCGAGGTCACCGACCTGAAGCGCATGGTGCAGAACCTGGAGATTGAACTCCAGTCCCAGCTCGCCATGGTAGCATGACATGCAGAGAGAGACGACGCATCCCTTAACTTCCAAAAAAAGATGTTGCACCCACGATATGCTGGACTGTGGGCTGCGGTCTTGTTCTCAGATCCTCAGACAATTCTATCTCTCATTTGCAGAAGTCGTCCCTGGAAGGCTCGCTGGCTGAAACCGAGGGTGGGTACTGCTGCCAGCTGTCTCAGGTGCAGCAGCTGATCGGCAGCCTGGAGGAGCAACTCCAACAGGTACGGGCTGACGCGGAGCGCCAGAATGCGGACCACCAGCGGCTGTTGGGCGTCAAGGCTCGCCTGGAGATGGAGATTGAGACCTATCGTCGGCTGCTGGAGGGGGATAGCCAAGGGTGAGCAGACAATAAAATTGGAAACTTCGTAGGGGCTGAAAGACTGTGGACACCTGATGCAGATTTTTTTTCTGCAGTGGGAGAAGAGGGCTGTAGTCGACTAAAGAGGGAACAAATCTTGCCAGTGATCCTAGCACTGAGAAGTCTGGGGCAAGAGGAGCCCAAGTTCCAGACCAACCTGAGCTATGTCTGCCTGCAGGAAGAGGGGGTGGGCTGGGGAGCTTGCAAGTATAAGGAAACTGAGTTCAGAGCCCCAAAACCCATGTCGAGTGTATCTCTAACCTCATGGCTCCTGCTGAAGACAGTAGGTGGAGGCATGAAGGTCCCCAGAAGTCTGTGGCCCAGTGTGTCTCAAACAAGGTGTAGTCCAGAACCAACACATGAACGTGCATGCACACACACACACACACACACACACACACACAGACTTTTGAAAAGGAGGGGGGGAAAGGATTAAAAAAAAAACAAATCTAGAAAATGCATGCCTAGGATTTACTAAATAATAGACAAAATGTATTCAGCCACTATCTCACTTGATACTAATTAATAAAATGCTCATTGTAAATGAATACTTATATGTTATAGAAGAACCATCTCTTGATGCTAGGAATAAACACATCAATAGTAGCCATTTGGACCACCCCAGCCCCACAGTAGCAAACCTGTCATCAACAATAGCAGCCTAATCCGGAGGGAAGAACCCAGATGGTAAACTAAGACAGCTGATTTCTCAGTCCAAGCTGCTTTCCCCTCAGAGCCCACTGCAGGTGGTTTGGATGCAAATGTGTGCCGACCCAATTGGCTACCCTCGTGGTGCATCATTCAGCCAAGAAACCTGTACTCACATCTCTATTTTTGCTGTGATTGTGTGGGCGTCTCTAATGTTTAAAATCAAGCAGCAGGGTCTCCCTACTTATCCAACAAGCACGTGAGCACAGCTCTCATTCTCTTTGCAGTGACGGTTTTGATGAAAGCTCATCTCTTTCTGTCTCCAAACCTCAGACACCATCAGTTGATTCCTCTAAAGGTATGGACATGGAGAGTCATTAAAAATAAGAATCTCGTTCATGGATGACTAAACTGTAAGATCTCACTAAATGTTGAGCGTAAATAACTTAAAATATATTTGTGTTCTGAGCAGGGGACGTATCACTGTCTCTGCTCAAACACGCTGAGCAGTGGAGCGGTATATTAAAATTCTCAGCAAGCTCAAGTAATAAAACCCTACTCTAGGAAGACAGAATGAGCGCCATGAGACAGGGTTTCTCAGTGTAGCCCTGGCTGTTCTGGAACTCACTCTGTAGACCAAGCTGCCCTTGAACTCATGGAGATCCACCTGCCTCTGCCTCCTGAATGCTGGGATTACATTCATGCACTACCATGCACACTTTTTTTTTTCAACGTTTATTAGATATTTTCTTCATTTACATTTCAAGTGTTATCCAGAAAGTTCCCTATACCCTCCCCCCTCCCAGCCCTGCTCTCCTACCCACCCGCTCCCACATCTTGGCCCTGGCATTCCCCTGTACTGGGGCATATAAAGTCTGCATGGCCGAGGGGCCTCTCTTCCCACTGATGGCCAACTAGGCCATCCTCTTCTATATATGCAGCTAGAGACATGAGCTCAGGGGGTACTAGTTAGTTCATGGTTATTCTTCCACCTATAGGGTTGAAGACCCCTTCAGCTCCTTGGGTACTTTCTCTAGATCCTTCTTCCTTGGGAACCCTGTGTTCCATCTAATAGCTGACCATGAGCTTCCACCTCCATGTTTGGCAGGCATTGGTATAGTTTCCCCCGAGACAGCTATATCTGGGCCCTTTCAGCACCATCTTGCTGGCATATGCTATAGTGTCTATGTTTGGTGACTGATTGTGGGATGGATCCCTGGCAGCCGCAGTCGTTGGGTCCATCCTTTGGATTCAGCTTCACAAATGCTCTCTGTAACTCTTTCAATGCCATGCACACTTCTTTAATGCTTTAAAGTACACCAGACTTAGTGTGTGCCTACCATCCCATCTCTTGGAAGGCTAAATGTTTTTAATAAAAATTAAAAAAAAAAAAGAGGATAGTGAGTTCCAGGCTATCCTGGGCTAATATTTAGCAAGACTCTGAGATGAAAGAAAAAACAAAAAGAATAGAGAGATGGAGGGAGACGTTGAGTATTTTGATTTGTGCACAAGACAGTCCTGAATAAACTTCATTTCCACTAAGTAAAAAACTCATTCATTTTGGAATGGAGTCACTTCTGAAAGTCTGAATTTGATGAAAAGCTCAAGTTGAACAAGAATAAACTTTGGGTTGATAACTGCTTAGTAATAATCATTACCCTCTTTTCTGTTTTTTGTTTGTTTGTTTGTTTGTTTTTGTTTTTTGTTTTTTTTTTTTTTAACCTTTAGACCCAAATAAAACTCGAAAAATCAAGACAGTCGTGCAGGAGATAGTAAATGGCGAAGTGGTCTCATCCCAGGTTCAGGAACTTGAAGAAGCGATGTAAGGCCTCACACGGGCTCCTTTGGAAGGCGAAGTTTACGGCTAAGAGTCACTGCTTCCGTGCGCTGTATTAATTCGGCATCTGTTTTGGCCAGTTTCCTTTTCCTTGGATTCTCTATTCATGTTGGGTCTTGTTAGCATTTCTGAAACAATATCCAATTTACAAGTCTCTGTGGCTGTGCTGATCTTCATTGCAACCCCAAATCACCTTACACCTTCCTGGGTCTGAAGAAGTCTTTCCACTAAGTTTTTCTGGTCGCCTGGACCATTTGTTTAATCCCACAGCTTTGATGGAACAAAATGGGTTTAACAAAGCTAACTTTAATTAAAGACTAATGGCAATGAAGTGAAGTGTGTGCCTCTCCTTGATTTCAACAATATTGTCAAGGGCATAGACAGAAGCTTTTAAGATATTAATAACAAAACACAGAAGCACTCAGACCAAAAACAAAAAACAAAAACAAAAACAAACGAAAAAAATTGAGGTTGGAGATTAAGATTATTTTTATCCTCTTGGAGGTTGATGGAATTTTATATTTTCCATTATAGGAGACGACACTTGTTCCATTTTCTGAGGCTTTCTTTCATACAGTCAATGGGTTCCTATCCACTTAATTTCATACACTTAATGATGACCTGATGCTAGGGGCTGTGTGTCAATCATAGCCATCTGGACCACCTGGGTCCCATGGTAGCAAGCCTGTCATCAACAATAGCAGCCAAATCTAGAGGGAAGAACCCTAGGTTGTAAGTTAAGGAAGCCGATTTCTCTCTTAAGGATGACCCAATGGCATAGAATGGAAGCTAGGAGATTTGATGGCAAATAAGACTCGGTCCTCGTCTTGACATCGGCCAGGCATGGTGACACCTTGACAGGGGACTCACAGAAGTTTGGAAGAAGAATGGAGGAAGAAAGGGTCAAGTTATTGGAGGGCAACTGAATCGTTCAGAAATGGAACAGGTGTGGGGAGAGAAAGATTAAAGCGCATACAGGTAAAAAGATGCAAGGGTGGGGACCTCCACGGCGTCATCCTCCTTTCTCCTATCTGGCAGTGCTGAGGCCTAGGGTGTGGCTTTATGAGAGTGAGGCAGAGGCAGCCCCACAAGCCAATGGCAGGTTGAGTTGAGATAGAAGATAACCAAAGTCGAAAGCAGAGTAGATGGTGGTTTGACCTAGGTTGCCAAATCCGAAGCTCCAGAAAGGAGACAAGGGTTAGGATGGAGTGAGGAAGACCCAGGGCTCTGAAGTCAGACTGGGTTCAAGTCCTAGCTCTGTTGCTTAATCCTGAGAAACTTCTCTCTGCATGCTTCTGTCGCCTACCCGTGTGTTGCATGCACGTGACCGTGCAGGTGCACACACCTGCAGCCATGCATGTGTAAGCCAGAGCAGAGCATTGGGCTTCTCCCTCTCCCTTGCTCTCTCTCACTGAAACTGGAAGCTAGGTGGGCTGGCCATGGAGTTCTCAAACCCACAATGCTGAGAGTGTGTGTGTGTGTGTGTGTGTGTGTGTGTGTGTGTGTGTGTGTTTCCCTGCTTTTCATGTGTGTGTTGAGGATTCTAATTCAATTCCGCATACTTGCCTGAGCAAAGGTTCTTTTTGCCCGTCGTACCATCTCTCCAGCCTCCAATCTTGTGAAGATTAAATCTACATCATCAAAATACCAGAAACCTAAAAGGTTGTTAGCCCTAGACAGTGCCCAGTTAAGGCAAAGGAGGTGGTAGCGTGTTTTCTTTCTTTTTCTTTGTTGCAATCCTCAGGATCAAACCCAGGGCCTCCAGATGCTCCAACTGGTCTGCTACTGAGCTGAGCTTCTAGCCCCAAAATACTCAGTGTGTGTGTCCCGTTATTGCCCACTGTGTGGATGGAATCAAGTGGGATGAAGAAACCAAGAGAAAGATTAGTAAGGAACATCAAAGAGAAGGGAAGAAGAATTGAGCCTGGATACTTCTACAGCCAAGAAAGACCTCAGAGGATTCCAAACCACCATGACACCCCCCCCCCCACTCAAGATGATTCGCTTCTGAAGTTGCCCTCTTCTTAAAGATTTCATGGCTTCAGATCCTCTGTTCATCTCTCTCTAGCGTGCACTCATCTCTCTGTCTAAGCAACTTCTTCCAACACCTGCTTTAGATGGACCTGAACTTTTTCAGACCCAAAGAGACTTCCTGAGCAAGGTCCCCAGCCCCCAGTAACAAACTGATGTCACTTCCCCAATGCCTGTAGTTACTGCTTTAAACAATGTGGTCCAAGTGGTCAAAGTCCATAACAGTAGGAAGCTGAATGATGTCCAGCAGCGCTTTGGTCTCAGGAAGCATCAGGTGCCTATGAGGTTACATACTACAAGGAAAGGCAGCTGTCTAAAAAGTTATTGGTGGCTTCACAGTGGCTTGGACTTCATAGACTGGCACCAGACTCCAAATCGCAGTCTTTTTTTTTTTTCTTCTACACAATCTTTGTGAGCTGTTCTCCAGTCTCACCCTAGCGACGAAGGTATGAAATGCTTTCTGAAATCTGTGTCCTCGCTGGCAAGAGATGCAGTTAGCACAGCACCCACCCTAGTCTTTGGAGCGCTGTGACAAGATACTTTAGACCAGGGGAAGGGCAGATAAATGACAGAAACTGATTCCTTGCAGTTCTGCAGGGAGACTGGGTGTCGGCTCAGGGCCCACCTTCTGGGCAGAGGGCAGAGTTGGAAAGGCAGTCCCTGAGACCTCTGTTCTGTAACACACTGATCCCATCTGCAGGGGCTCTGTCCGTAAAACCCCAAATGTCCCACCTCGTGATGCCACCACCTAGGTGATTAGATTTTATTTGAGGAGAACAGAAACTTTCTTGGGCCACTACAGTGACCTAATGAGACCCCAGCCTCTACCACCAGATCACAATCCTTGATTCTGCATAGGTGTGAAATAGCCTCTGGACTCTGCAAGACACAAATTGAGAAAATGCCCTTATGGGAAATAAGACACTCAAGTCGAGATTACAAATAAGAAATTAAAAGCAACAAACATGTTGCTTACATTATGTTAATGTCTACAATTTTACAAACTTAAGTTCTTACTGTGTGTTGGTTGTTTTGTATAAAGCTGAGGAACTGTCTGGGAAATGTGGGCTACACTGCATAGCTACAGCAATCTCTTGGGACTGCTAAGGGTTTCAAGAGTTTGCTCTATTTTTCCTTTTGTGTGTGCCTTAAACGTTTAACGAGTGCGTGTATTACTCTAATGATCAAGGACAAAACAGACTTTCGTCATTTAGACAAATGTGTTTGATGACAGTTTAACTGAAGAGTGGACACCACCTAGAAATACCCACTTAGGATGTAAAAAGCAAGACTCCTTTTGGCTTGGTGACAGCGCCACCTACTGGAACATCGGAAAGAGCTTTTTTTTTTGATTTTTTTCTCTTTATTAGATATTTTCTTCATTTACATTTCACATGTTATCCAGAAATTTTCCCTTACCCTCCCGCGTCCCCGCCCTGCTCCCCTACTCACCCCCTCCCACATAATGGCCCTGGCATTCCCCTGTTCTGGGGCATATAGAGTCTGTATGACCAAGGGGCCTCTCCTCTCAATGATGGCCAACTAGGCCATCTTCTTCCATATATGCAGCTAGAGACATGAGCACAGGGGGAACTAGTTAGTTCATGTTATTCTTCCTCCTAGAGGGTTGAGGACCCCTTCCGCTCCTTGGGTACTTTCTCTAGCTCCTACCTTGGGAGTCCTGTGTTCCAACTAATAGCTGACTGTGAGCATCCACTTCTGTGTTTANTAGTTCCAGTTCTTCTCAAAGTATTCAACAAAATAGAATCTGAAGGTACACTACCCAATTCATTCTATGAAGCCACAATTACTCTGATACCTAAACCACATAAAGACACAACAAAGATAGAGAACTTCAGACCAATTTCCCTCATGAATATCGATGCAAAAATACTCAACAAAATTCTCGCCAACCGAATCCAAGAACATATCAAAACGATTATCCATCATGACCAAGTAGGAAAGAGCTTTTAAAAAATTACTTTGTTTCTTCAAGTCATTTGAGATTAGGATGTTAGGGTATTTCTTTATTAGAAAGGAAGAAGGAAGTGGAGAGAGAGGAAAGGGAGTGAGGAGAGTCTTTTCATTATCAACTTAGTGAGTTATGACATAGTAGTCACTCAGCAGGTCTACTAGACAGATTCCTACGGTGTAAAGTGAAGTTAGTAATTCATGTTTAGAATACCAGACAGGCAATCTGATCTTCTTGAGCACTTCAAAATGTACTAAGATATCAAATAAAGTGAAAACATATCCACATACCTGAATAAATGACCTTGTGTGGAGTAAAATGTTTCCTAAAAGTTAGATGTGACTGTAAGATTAATTTTTATTAAGATTAATATCATGGGCTGGAGAGATGGCTCAGTCAATAAAGTATTTACCATGTAAGCAGGAGAACCCGACTCCAACTCCCAGAATCTCAGAAACTGAAACATTTGGATCTCGCTGACTAGTGAGCCCTAACTTAATGGTGGGCCTCAGTCCAAAGACGGACCCTGTCTCAAAATACAAGGTGGACAGAGTCTGAATAACTCCATCTGATCTCTACAGACATGCATACCTATGCTCATACGTACCTGTACACATATGTGTACAGGCACATGTCCGCACAGGTACGCATGCTTGAAAGTGCGCATGTGCACATGCGCACACAGATGGGTATCATAAACTCTTTCATCACTGAAGCTGGCTTTAAATGCTTTGGCTGCGTCATCTAGCAACAAATTAGCAGAAGATTATTACAACCAGAACTCATGGTCCAACCTAATCACCTAGTGAAGTTCACACACTAGAATACAACCCACCAATTTATAAAGAATAGAAATACTGATCTAGAAACCCTGTGGCAAGCAGGACATGGTGACATACCACTGGAATCCCAGCTACTCTGGAAACTGAGAGAAGAGGATCATTTCACCCACGGAGGTTGAGGTCAGTCTAGTAGCTAGGCTAAAGAAGCCCCAAGCACAAAAGAATACATTTCTATGATCCCATTTATATGAAACTTTAGGAAAACTAAGTCTCCTCCCCAATGACAGCAGGTCAGTCGCCTCCTGGGATGAAAGGTCAAGAAGAATAAATGAACTGGCTTACTGGGGTCCCAAGACAGCCTTTGGCATTGACGGACCTACTGATGACAGTGACGGTGACATCGGTATATCTAATCGTCAGGATTCTTCATACCAGGAGCTTTAAGTGGACTCGTTCAATATGTACAGAGCAATGTATCTGCACACAGTCCCTGCAAATACAACCCTCAAATGACAGTGGCCAGAAGGTTAATTTGCCTTCATGGTGATCAGCAGTGAAAACATGGAACCACACGGGATCAGCAGGGGCCTGCCTGAGCGAGCCGGTACCTGCTCTAAGCACTGACTGTTGACTCTTCAGGGATTTGGAATATTATGACACAAGCCCAGGGTTCCTTATGCATGACATCAGAGACACATGGCACCCACTGTCCACTGTGCACAGTGGGCAAGAACAGAGTCAAAGGCCAGTGATCTGAGTTTGGTTTCGGGTCTATGATTTGCTGGTGGTTTTATTTATCAGTCTCGTCTATAGGATCATGGTATAGACTGATGCCTACTGAGTCAGGGGTGTGGCATATCAGCCGAGCTCTTGTGTCATGTTACTAGGCCCTGAGTTCAATCCCCACTACCAGAAAAAAAAAAAATAAAGTGCCTACCCTCCACAATTATTTTAAGAATTGAGGGAGTTAATTCATTTATGGCACTAACTCAATGTTAGCCACTGTCCGTCAGAAAATAAAGAACACAGTTCAGTTCTGAGACTAGAACACTAGCTCATTTGCATATCACCTCCTCCGTACATATTCTTTTCCTTCTCCTCATAGGCACTCCTAAACATTTGGATGTGGAAAAAGAAATATGCAATGTTCTTGTGCATCTGAAATATTCCAGACCTGATACACAGGCAGGGAGGGGGTCGATCGGATTCGTCTTCCTGTACCACGGGTTACTGTCAGCATCAAATAAGTCAATTTCCATGCAAGAGCAGCAAACCCCTTGAGAACTGTAAAATGACAGCCTTGAGGCAGCTGCTCACACTGAGGGAGAGAGCCCCACCCATAAACACCCTGTGAGCTATAAGACTGTCTGAGGGGAATCTTAGTGTGTTCAAGGACCTAGCTCTTGTGATATTATGGCTCATGGTATACCTTAGTGTCAGAAATAGACCCACAGATTTACCGGCACGCCATGGTGTGTCAGCAAAATTCAGAATAGATGTGGTCAAGCTTCATCGGAAGCAGAAGCATGGGCATCGGGCAATTCAGAAACAATTTCTATACTCAGGCCTTCCTTAAAAGTCATTGTGGATTTTTGTTGCTAGAAGATGTCACTGTTGATGTTGTGTTCCACATATGTTCTGTGTGTGTGTGTATGCAAGTGTGTGTGTATGCTTGTGTGTGTACATGAGTGTGTGTGAGTGTACATGGCTGTGTGTGTGTGTGTGTGTGTGTGTGTGTGTGTACATGCATGTGTGTATGTGCACATGCTGCTACACAGAGTGTAGAGATCAGAGGTTGGTGTGGCTGCCTTAATTTTTATATTTATTATTGCTATGTTTTTGAGACAAGTTCTCTTCATTGAACTGGGACCTAGCCATTGGACTTACAGGTACACAAGGCTGCTCTCAGCTTTGTTTGTTTGTTTGTTTGTTTGTTTGTTTGTTTGAACATAGGTGCTGGGCATCCTCGCTGGGGTCCTCCTGCCTGTGCAGCCAGCACTTCCCACTCAGCCATCTCTCCAGCCCAGTGCATCCTCTTTTAATTCGTGACTTAGAAGCAGACCTTTGTTTAATGGAATAATCCACAAAGGGCAGTGGGGTCTAACGCTGAAAGGAGACCGTGCTTCAGGCTCTGTTGAGGGAGGAGTCGTTTTCCTGAGCACGTTACTCCACTCGAGATGGCTCGCCTTTTACAAAAGGACAGTCATGGCATGATGCATATTCACAGGAGTTCAGCATTTTGGAACTATGGGAAGCGCCATAAACATAGGACACTATGACAGGCTGGGCAGTCTGTCCGTTTGAGACCCACCTCCTACAGTTACGCGTAGATGATGTTTCCACCAAGAAAAGTGTATCTGTTTTGAAATATTTCATTTGCTGGGAACCACTATGGGATTTTGAGAATTCACTTAAGGGTACAGTTTCACTTTTCAAGTAAACAGGGCTACAAATATAATGTTTAAACCAGTTCAAGTGTAAACTTCATTTTTAAGCAGCATGCAGTTGGTATGGTTTTATATAGTATTTTATATTCCTTTATTTGCGTATTGACTCAACCGATTTCTTTGCCATCACATGCCATCACATGAAAATAATGTCAACCTGAAAGGCCCAGATGTGAATGCACGATGCAGCACCGTACTTTGCTTTACTTGTCAGATTGGTACAGAGGGAGTAAGGCAGGAGTAAGGTGTCACCATCCCTCATTGGCAAGTGTCACAGTTCCACACATAATATACATGACTGTCCAACAAAGGTATGAGGAGGAGGAGGTTCTTCATGTGGAAGGTACAACAATTCTCACTCCCTTTTTATTGGTTTTAAAAGGAGCAACTCATACTATCAAACAGATATTCCTGGGGCATGTTTTCTAATGGTGTGACACTCTTAAATATTTTGTTACACTTTTACATTACATGAAAGGACTCCCAGGATACTTTATGTTTTGGGGGCATCTATTCTAAGCCATCTTATGTGTTGGATGGTGGAGTAATTTCAATGTTAAAATGTCCTATCTTATCTAAGAGCAGCTGGGTAAGCGGGCAGATAAATTTTTATCAGTTAAAAAGAAAAAACATAGGCAGTCATCATCCTAGTAAGAGATAACCCAGGAACAAAATCTGTGGCCTCCCATCCACCCTGGTCAGAATTCACCACCTGGTTATAGATAAAAGCATGGCAGTGTGTCTCAGTTCCCTGTTCTCCTTGTGCAGAGGCTGGGGGTCAGCAGAAGTCTCCCAGGGCCGTCTACCTGACTGGAAAATCACTCGGTCCCCCACTGGAGTCCCCAGTGGCAGGGCTTTCCCCCATGCCACCCTGGGCAGTGTTTGTACAGCTTGCAGGGCTGAGGGAGCTGGCAAGCTGAAAGCTGGGACGATGAGAGTCGCCCAGAGGGAAGGCATGGTTCAGCAGGGAGGAGACCAACGAGAGTCTGAGTCATCATTATCGGGACTATCTGTCACCTTGAGGGTACACAGGGAACAGTTGCATGACAGGGGATTGTTTCTAAGGAGTGAAGGGACAATACATGTCAGGTTGTCTTTCCCAAGACACACTAAAATAGCAAGTTACACAATTATTTGTCAATTTAGATGGCAGATATTTTACTGCCTCTGTTATAGAAAAGAGCTTTTATTCAAATATCCGTGTGAGCTTTCATCATACATGTACATTACAGATGCATATATATACATATATACATCCTCTCTACACATCCTTCTGCTGAGGCTTTTTATCCAGATCATGCTCCATACAACCTGAAACTATAGACATCTAGATCCCTTCATCCAACAATACGCTAAGTTCATGGTGAGCATGTCTGCCTCTGTGTCTCCTGTGTAGCTGGATCTGATTATTGTTCCCTATCACCACGGCCATCGCAACCTCCAGCCAAGCTGGATGCCCACGCAGCTTCTACTTGTACCGGCTCCTTCCTGTTCTCTGCTCACAGAGCTGATCTCATCACCACATTGCTCAAAACTCTTCAAAGACTTCAAGCATCCCTGGAATAAATACCAAAACTCCACCCCAATCAAGTCCGTACTTTCTCAAACTGGGGGTCTCTTTTTTTTTTCTTTTTTTTTTATTAGATATTTTCTTCATTTACATTTCGAAAGTTATCCAGAAAATTTCCCCTTACCCTCCCGCATCCCCGCCCCGCTCCCCTACCCACGCCCTCCCACATAATGGCCCTGGTGTTCCCCTGTACTGGGGCATATAAAGTCTGTATGACCAAGGGGCCTCTCCTCCCAATGATGGCCAACTAGGCCATCTTCTTCCATATATGCAGCTAGAGACATGAGCACAGGGGAAACTAGTTAGTTCATGTCATTCTTCCACCTATAGGGTTGAAGACCCCTTCAGCTCCTTGGGTACTTTCTCTAGCTCCTTCCTTGGGAGTCCTGTGTTCCAACTAATAGCTGACTATGAGCAACCACCAATTCTGCTGGCCTGCTTAGTGATTTTAAAATACTACACATATGTATTGAAGGTGTACAACATGATATGATGATACATACTTACACATACATGTAGTGAGTAAAACATAACTCTCTTTTCCTTCCCACTCAGCTTCCTTTCAGACATTTCCTCTTCCCTTGAGGGGTATTTCCTGTCCCGTCATGGTCAAACTAACCCCTGCTCATCAGTCAGGTCTAGCTCAAATATCTCCCTTTCTGAAAAGACTTGAGTGGCCTTTTCCTGTCTTCTACCCCACCACTACCATTAACCAAATCAGTTTAGATAGATAGATAGATAGATAGATAGATAGATAGATAGATAGATAATAGATAGATAGATAGATAGATAGATAGATAGATAGATAGATAATAGATAGATAGATAGATAGATAGATAGATAGATAGATAGATAGGTATTGCAATTTTCCTTCATATCTCTCAGCACAACTTGCAGTTCTATATTTATTTGTATGACAATTGAAACAATATAAGCAAGTTCTTTAAGGACAGAGGCCATATCTCTTTTCAATCTAGGGGATCCACTGCCCTCTCCTGGCCTCCAAGGGCACCCACACTTATGTGCATATGCACTCACACAATCATACACAAAAATAGAAATAAATCTTTAAAAGAAAAAACATAGTTCCATATCACCCCCTCGTGTCCAGTAAGAAACCCTTGTCTCAAAAAAACCGAGATGGCCAAGTCCCAGAGCGACTCCCACAGTTGACCTCTAGCCTTCGGATGTACACACGCTCCCATGTGCACGTACACACTCGTGTACAACACACACACAGGAACACACATATACACACATGTACAAACATGCACACAGTACTGACATCCAGAACGGGGTCTAAAATAGCGCTTGCGGCCCACTGCGGGAGGTGGTCAGTACTTGCTGGATACGCATGCATGAAGTCATGCACAAGTGTCAAAACTCCTGAATAAAAGCTGGAACACCTGTGTTGCTCTCTAGGGAGCTCCAGTACTTAGCATGTGGCTACCATGTTAAAAGTGCTCAGTGAGCGTTTCTTACATAAACATTGAATGTTGTTTTCTAGAACTATCCACCAGATCTGAGACCTATGTTCTTCTCAACCTTGCTCAGAGGGGCTGGCTTGCTTGCTTTATTTATTTATTTATTTATTTATTTATTTATTTATTTTTATTTTTGACAGCGGTCAGTACAGAGATGTCCAACTGGCCAATGTGCTGAGAATAAGAGACCAAGCACTCAGCCTTAGATGGGATGTCTCTATGCCCCCACCACCAAAGCTCAGGGACCATCACAGAAGAGAAGTCATAAAGAACAGAAGAGCTGGAGGAGAGCTGCGATGTGCTGTCCACTGACCTCGGCTGTCATGAACAGCAGCTGTGTTTGTTTCTCGAGTTTCCACCCCTCACCTCTGGTGATGCTGAGGGAACTAACCCACGCTTATCAAGACACGACAGATAAGCATCATCCAGTACAGGGAGACACTAAGAGGATGCCTTGCGTATTTTCTACCTAGATGTATTGTTTGTGATGAAATATGCAATGCTGATTTACTTAAATTAATGTTTAAATATTTCAATTCGGTCCCCTGGAAATTAATTATGCTTACTTTGCTCTCCTTAATTCTTAATCAAACAATTTGACTGACTGCTGCAGACTAAAAGGCGCTGAGAAAGGTGTTTCCACTTGACCGAGGTCGTCTCTGGGTTTGGTGAATGTTTTCCATGCGCTCTGTGGGGAAAGAAAACTTCCCTAAAGCATGCAAACCTGAGCTTGGTCCTTTCACAAGCTCACTGATAGAAATCACGTTGCTCAATAGCTGGTGATTCAGTAGAGAGGGCTCTTCAGTTTCAACAAGCAGGCTTTTAACTCGTGACATTTCCTGAGGAAAGCAGCCTGGAGATTTCTTCCCACACATATTAAGAATTCCAGGAAGTCGTTTTGACAAAATAAAGTAACTGGGTTTCTATTCGGTATTTATCGGGTAAAACTATGCCCACAGACATTCACTTATAGAAGCAATACTGGCATTCCCTAACTCATCCTTAGAGAGTACAATCAACTAAACTGTGGGTATAAAAGAGAATTCTCCTAAAGCAACTGAGGGAAAACTGGGTTTATAAAAAAGAAAAAGAAAAAGCCTGGTTTTAATGTCAGACTACTCCTCATCATCTAGATCAAAATAGAATGGGCGTGTCTCGGCCCTTGTCATCAGGACTGCTCTAAAATTTACTTTTCTCTCAAATGAGTATCTACCCAGCTTTACAGAGGCAACTGTGAGCAGCCACAGACGTAGCTGCAGTTCATCCTACCCTGAGGTATAAAGCAGGCTGCCTAGGAGAGAAGATGCAGACAGGATGTTTCAGAGCTTTGTGAGATGGAGAAAAAAAAATGCACAGGGCTGAGTAAGAGAACCACTGTCTCGTGGAGCAGCATCTGAGCAGAGCCTCCATAGCAGAGGATTACAACAGTGTGACCTCTCCCTGCACAGTGGGAAAAGCAAGGTGATGGGCATGACTGAAACCAAAGCATCCGACTCATAAAACCCCAAGCTCCTTGACCATGGCAATCTAGACTTCAGTCTCAGAAGATGAACTCTTAAAAACTTTATTTACACCATGTGTGAGCCAGGTGCACATAAAACCCAGAAGACAGCATCAGATGTCCTGGGACTGGAGTTACAAATGGTGGTGAGCCACCATGTCAATGGCAGGAATTGAACACTGGTCCTCTGGAAGAACAGCCAGGGCTCTTTACTGCTGAGCCATCTCTTCAGCCCAAAGATGATTTTTTTTTTAATGAATATACCATCATTTGTTCAGACAGTTTCTTATTTCAGGGAGTCAGACGATAATATCCCCATCAAAATTACAATGAAATCTTCCAGGGGACTAGAGAAAACAATCTCAAAATTCAAATAGATGCAAAAAAAATTGTCAAAGCCATTCATTAAAACAAAGCTGAAGTGTCACACTGCCAAAGCCACTGTAATAAACAGCATGTCACAGCACAAAAACACACAGACACACAACCTAGGATGGCCATCCCTGAATCAATCCATGAAGTCCAGGAAGATGCCAACGGATTCTTTAAGGATTTTTATTGCATATATCAAGTTATATAATGGACTTCATTATGAAAATTTCATGCCTATATAGATGGCTTGGGTCACAGTCAAATACCTGCCTCAGCTCTCTCATCTCCCTTCCACTTCTACTGATCCTCATCCCCTTCCCA
The DNA here is from genome assembly GCA_902729485.2 of Mus minutoides. Lineage (NCBI taxonomy): Eukaryota > Metazoa > Chordata > Mammalia > Rodentia > Muridae > Mus > Mus minutoides. The sequence continues at coordinate 44,343 of CACVCL010034250.1, forward strand.
AATAATTCTTGTATTTCTTTTAATATAGATTTGGCATATGACGGAAACATGCAATATCTGTCTTTCTAGTCCGCCTGACCTCAGCAGTATGCTGATCTCCAATACCCATTTCCTTGCAAATGGCATCTTTAAGACCAATGCAAAGGTAGCACCATGTATTGAAAACAAATTCTATCTAGAAATAAATCCCTAGTACTTAATGCAGCCAGGAGGAGGTGGGTATGCTACACGCATGTGAATTGGAAATATCACATTAGGTTGGTCCGTCATTTACGTCCCACAGAAAAGCTCACAGGAATGAGAATTTGGGACGTGGTTCACTAAGAGAGCCCATGCTTACCATTTGCAGTTCCCCAAATCCATCCATTAATTTAAAAAAAAAATCGTTTGGTTTCTTTTTATTTTGGGTTAGAAGGCAAGACTGGCTAAAGTCCAGTGACCAAACTATTTGGTCTGTCATTTGGCACATTTTCCAATAAAAGCTTATGCTGATTGAATTTTTCATTTTAGTACCAATTAGGCTGTCATTTATGTATGTGGCTCCAGTATATGAGTCACCCAAAATTATAAAATCTGGGAACAATCATAATGTTTTAATCACTATCCTACAGCAGACTACTGTAGAGCACTCTGCAGCACAGACTAGGAAACTAAGTACACTCTAAAGTACGGACTGAGCACACAGTACTGGGAAGAGACAGCACCCTGCCCAGCACAGGGAGCAGCCATCTCTAACAGCTGAATGACTCGGAAGACCAGAATATGAATACTCAGGGAAAGTTTGTTTGGTGTGAAACAAACAAACAAAAAAAAAACCCCAATATGTGTTTTTAGATTTTGCAATGGCTGTGTGTTGCAATAAAGAAATGTGATTTTAATTGAAGAGGAAGATAATTATAGCTTAAGAGCCAACTACTTAATCAACACTACAAATCAGAAAAGTCTGAGTGACAAACGTTGGCCCCACACCCAAGAAAGGGTGAACCCAGAAAGTGAGTAAAGCAAGTTTCCATTCCAAATGTTCGGGAGACACGTGAGCCACCCTGGATCCACGCCCTGAAACCGAAGGTGGGGGGGGGTGCATTTATGCTCCCAATGATCGTTACATTTAAATAATTTCCACTAGTTTAGATAAGAAAACCAGAGGCTCTGTTTTGAATTGTATCTTCAAAGGATACAGTGTTGCTCTGGAGATGGGCACAATGGCATAAAACATAGCACACAGTTCTCCAAACAACAGCCCTTGAGATAACACTGTAACCACAAAGGAGTGGGGGAGGGAGGCAGATTAAAACCACAGATAGACAAGTGATCCAGGTAAAAATGGCTCCCATGGTGCAGAGAGGAAAGCTATGTCGCCTGAGGAATAGGTGAATGAGCTCCTGGAAAAGACTTTTGGAGACTCTGGCAGCATGGCTGTAGCTGTCTAACTGATTTCAAGCCAGGATTAAAAAAGATTGTTAAGAATCATTTGTAATGTCTCAAATAACACTTGTAAGTCAGTGAGTTTCCCTCCACATGAAATAGTCAAGCTGAGATTGTAGATATTTGATAAGGGGAGCTTCTTAATGTTGAATATTCAACAAGACAAAAAAGAAGCAGATTAATATTGGTGAACGCCTGCTGTGTACAGATGTTCTGTGTTATCTAAATTAATGATCTCAGAAAAACATGCCTCTGTCAGATCTTTAGAAAATACATTTTACAAAAGAATTGGAGGACTGGAGAGATGTGTATCAGCCTTTAAAAGCGCTGGCTGCTCTTCCACAGGACTTGAGTCCAATTCCCAGCACCCATATGGCAGTTTACAGTTGTCTATAACTCTACTAGTTCCAGAGGATCCAACACCCTCACACAAACATACGTGCAGGCAAAACACCAATGCATATAAAATAAAAATAAATAATTTTAAAAGAATTGGATAGTATTTCTTTTGCAGGGATTAAGAGAGATTGCATCGGTTAGTATAGTCCCCAGAGAGACAGCAGGAACGTGACAGCCTCTGAGGTCCCTTGCAATTCTATTATAGCCTGAGCCATGGAGGTGAATGTGTTGGAGGTCATGTCATGGAGGTGAATGTGTTGGAGGTCATGTCATGGAGGTGAATGTGTTGGAGGTCATGTCTGCCGGCCCACTCTGGTACTCTCTCTGTTAAACTATCCAGAGACAACAGAAGAAGTTATTAGCTTTCTCCATGCCATTAAACTCAAAAGCTAAACCCTTCCTTAGGTCCTTTCCAGCTGGATCTGTGTATTACATGAACACATGGATGATGACAAACCATCTAAAAGCTGGAAAGGGAGACCGTTTCAGTTTGCACAGATCAAACCTAGAACACCAGTTGTGATTTCCTTGATTGCCGTTATTAAGAGCAATTCTGTGGCAGGTCTAGTTATATCGGGAAGCTGTGTCCTCATCAATCAGTAACGTCTACCCCATGGTATCAGGGAAGCTTAGTGTAGGATGTGTTGACCCGTGCCTGTGATCCAGCGCTCAGCAGGCTGAAAAGGAGAATGGAGAGCTTGAGGCCAACCTGGGCCTCAAGCTAGTGGTGTTGTAGCAAAAGAAATGGCAAAAGGGAAGGAGGAAGAGAAGGGAGGGGGACTTTTGGGGTTTTGCGTTTGTTATCTATGACCTACAAAGTCCCTAAAACTATCTTTCCATTTTTCATTTTCAGTTCTTGAGTGCATACAGGAAATAAACTCTTTTTATTAACTTATTAGCTAAAGCAATGGTCATTAATATCATTATTAAACCCACTAATGGGAGTATGAGAAATATGAAATAAAGCAAACTGTTGTTCACAGACGAAATCAAGAGAGTCTTAAAATGCAAATTAGAATCATTTGGAATTCTTGTCACGGTCCATAATCTGTTCTGCAGATTTTCGGGTGCAGAAAGTGAATGTTGCCATAACTGGAGGTCACCTGACATTTGATGCCAGGCTATGCCAACTACATTCACACAAAATGGATGTCTGTGGTAGTTCCAGGTTAACAATGGAGGCTATATTTCCTCAGTCACCCAAGAATACTTTCCTGAGAACTCAGCTTCCCAACAATGACCACAGTTGGCTTCTCTAAAAGGTAAGGTTGACTTTGTTTTGTTTAATGACAGCACATATCTTTTTTTTTATAAATTCCATATGATAAATTTTAAATTATCCATCCAAAATTTACCCACCCCTTCCTTATGAGACGTCGTGCCCTTGAGGGTTTGAAAGCTAGGCGGCCGAGAGGCACAGCATCATTACATGGGATGGAGAGATGCAGACTGATATTCCCAAAGCCTCATGAGGGGCTCCGTGCCACTATTATTTCTAATGTTCTTCATTTTTCAGGCTCCTGCCTGTACTATCTCACTTCTGGGGTCCCCAAGTCTTCCTTTCTTGGGTTTCTGGAAAGAAACATTTCCTAAATACCTTGGAGACTCCGACGTCCAGCTGTTTCCATTGGCCAGCGTGCCCTATTGTCCTAGTGACACCTGTTTTCCTCCTTGCCCTTCCCTTGTCTTGGATACTCACTTGGAATGTTCTAGCAACACAAGATGTAGGTGACTTCATTCTCTCTCCACCCTCTCCTTCCCTAATGATAAATAGTCTGGCTTCTGTGCCCTAAATTATCTAGAAAATTGTTCCTGGATCTCCAAGGATCTTGTGGCAATAACATAGATGTTTTTCTCCTAGCTCTCCTCTCCTTCTTTGTGCTCTCTCCCTCTTCCTCTTCCTCTCCCTCTCCCTTTTCCTCTCCCTCTGCAGAATGTGAAACTCACAACCTTGAAGAACCTCTGTCTGGAGACTGCCAGGTGAATCACCATCCCTCCATCCACTTTGTGGTTTCCTGGGCTTTCCTGGGCTTCCAGACCAGTCCTGATTCATTTCTTTTACTGGGTGCTTTTCTCTGAGACAAGCCTAGCTTGAAGGGCCCTGCCTCCCTTCACTCTTCACCTTCAGCTTGCTCTTCTCTGTACAAGTCAGGTGTCCTAAGGCTTCCCCTGATGCCTTGGTGTGGATCAACTCAGCCTTCAGTAGTCTCCTAAACTTTCCAACCTCAGTGTTTCTTTTCCTTTGCACAAGCTGTCAAATTATACAGTCTGTAAACTATGAAGGCTGAAGCTGTGAGTATAATTTTAGTTAATACCTTGGAACAATTCCCTCCCTAGTCACAGAAGATAATGGCAACTTACAGGATCTTCCCAGAACAGCCTGATTGAAACACAAGCTGGAATCTTAGATACTGTTGGCCAGCCCATCTCCATCTCCTCAAAATTCCCTTCTTCCTTACTTTCTTCTAACTTCTGTCTCCTGGTTCTGTCTCTCCCCTTCCCCATCTCCCTTCCCCCTCCCCCCTCATTACCCATCAAGCGTGTTAACATATTACATGCTGTGGTGTCCTTTGGCCTTCTTCCTTTCTCCCCATGGGGATCTTGCACAAGCCATGCTCCCTCTTCACCAGTAACTTCCAAACTCAGCCATATACCCTTTCCCGGATCCCAAGACACACAGTGTCATGGAATAGCTATACTTGGGTGCCTCAGCTCCAGTCTTCCCGTCCCAAATTCACTGGCTTTCCTACATAGACTGCCTCTCCTTTGTATTCATATCAATTAATGAGGTTCCCCAAAGCTCAAACCTAGAAACCTTGTCATCTTAGACGCCCCCACACTCAGCCTGTGAGCAGCCACAGCTGAATGTCACCATTCAGCTCCTATCTTTCCTTCCTTCCCACACCACTGCTACCTTCTTGGTGTCTCATCGTCTTTTCCCACCTCGGACCCTTGAAAATCTCTCTCACCTTCCTACCTCCAGCTCCCCTAAAATCCTTCTAGCACAGACTTCTTACAAACGTTGGGGCCACACTTGTTTCCTATTGGATGGTTCTCACCTGTTTGCTCCGTGACTCTCACCTGTTTGTTCTGTGATTCTGGAACCAAATCCAAACTCTTTAAGATGGCTTGAAAGGAGCTTCCCATTGTGGCCCCAGCCGATTTTCAGGATTATCACTTGGCACTCAGGCACATCGACTTTATGCCAAACCAAACTTTTTAGTTCTTCACCTTGTGTGTTTCCATCTCTTCCATACACGAGGCCTCTTTGTCTAGTGTGTTGTTTTATGCAATGACTTCCCACTCGCTATTCAAGGTGCAATTCCCGGGTCTTCTCTTTATGTTGTCCAAGAACTAGTTTCTATTAGGCTGTAATTCACAGGTTCTACACAAATCTATATCAGGAAACTCTCATCTGGCCAGCATTTATTTGTGCCTCATTCCCTGCTCGTTCCTGCTTCCTCAAGGGTCAGGAGTATGTCTCACGCACCTTTGCATCCACTAACCCAGGTAGAGTGCCTAACATAACACATGTAGAGAATAACTATTATTTCATAAATAGTCATAAATAGGAAATGAAGGGGTATGGAGGTTACAAGGGCAGATATGGAGAGACAGGGAGGTGAGTGGAATTCATGTACATGATGTGAAATTCACAAAGAATCAATAAGTTAAAAAAATATATAAGGAAGTTGGAGCCAACTCCTGTCCTTGTCCATCGGGACAAGGGACTGGCGACAACGAAGGGCTTTCCTTACCTTTCTTGTGACAGCAAACCATACTGTCAAGTTGTATTAATTGAAATAATACAGAAAGATATCATCTTCCAAATTTCACCCCCAGCGTGCCCCAAATTCTGCTCAGATCAAAGGTGCATTTGTTTTTTAATCTAAATGGCTTCGGTGAATACCTCTGTGCTCCTCCCCACTTCTCCCATTGGTAAATCACACCTCAGCCTCAAGTAGACTAGCCAGATGATAATCTACCTAATACCTATTCTCAGGGCATTCTCAGTGCGGAGGACACAGCGAAGTGGAGGCTGTCCAGGGAGGGCAAACTGAACTGGGGTGTGGCTTTGGGGCGTCAACACCAGAACACAGGATTAACTGCTGACGGGGATTGGGGGAGGCGGGGTCTGGGGGAGGGGTCTGTAGAAAGGAAGAAGCTAGCAGAGCTAATATCTACAAGCAAGGATGGGAACTCCGGGCAGATGCTGGCTCCTTTCCTCCGCAGAGCAGGGAACACCCTCTCTCACACTCAACGCAGCCCCGCCCGCCTCTACACTCATGCTTGGCTCTGCAGGGGAAGAGCTTATTGTCCCTAGTTACTTAACTCCTGTTGACTTCTGTAACCTCACAGCGGTTTCCACCCTCTGCTCCCATTCTCTTTCCTTTCATCTGGTGAGGAAGGAGAGAGAAGACAGTGAGCTGTTTTCTGCAGGTCCAAGACATCGGGCCCCAGAAGCGCTATCTCAGCTCACCCTGATCCCACCTGAGACATTCTCTTACCTCCCACCTTAACTGCATCAGTGAGCAGCAAGCTTTCCAAGGGGAGGAAGGAGTGTAGGTTTCCACACAGCAAACACACCATGCATTCAGGGCTGTCTCTCTGCCTGTGAGACCCGCAGCAGCACACCTTTGAGAAACTCAAGTCAGGCTGGGAAGAGGATGCGCCACCTCCAACACCAAGAGTTGAAGTCAGCGTATCTCATTGTAGACATTCCTTCTCCAGCCTTTCCTAGTCTGAAGACAGACTGCCACATGATAGGACAGTTATTGTTGTTTTTGTTAGTTTGCTATTCCTTCCTCCCTTCTTTCCTACCCATACCATCTGAGATGGTTTGTCATACGCCATACTACAGACTACTTATCAGTCATGCAGTGTGAAGCCTCCTGCTTCCTCTAAGACCTGTAAGAAGAGACCCACACTCTGCCTAATAACCCTCGACTCTACTTGGAGCCCTCGCTGTGCTGTTTGTCTATCTATGGAATCTGTCTTTCCGCAGTGTTAATAGCCTTTCTAATAAACCTCTTATCCAAAAGAACGATCCATTTCAGTGTCCCCTGAAACTCCCAAACCTTTATTCCAGATGTCTGGGACCACAACCAAGTTTTCAGGGACCTAGTTGTGGCCCCGAGTGTGCAGAGCATGGGCCTATACACTCGGCAGCTGCAGTGAGAGGCTTCATGACGTAATCAGTGGAAGCAAGCAGTTTCAACAGAAGCAAAGATGAGCACTTATCTAGCTGGAAGGAGTTCTACACAGGCAGTTTTAACAAAGGCTAGGAGATGTTAGCTAGGACATCCTGACCTTTGGTTCCTAGACTAGAGTTAGGAAGTTTTCCATGGGTTTATCCAGCAAGGAGATCAGATTCTAGTTAAACCTGAAATAGCCTCAGTCAGAAGACAAAGTGGAGGGACATCCGCACATGGGTTCCGGGTAGCAACTCGGGTCCTCATGCTTGTTTGGCAAGCACTTATGGACAGGACAGCTCCATCTCCACATCTTCAGAATGCAGCTTTCGATAACAAGATATAGTTACACCACAGGGAATACGTTCTCATAACCTTTTTCCTCTTCTGCCTCCAGTGTCCCAATGGAAACACTGGGCAAACCTAATGCATGAAGCAAGAGCGTGCAGCAGTCTTCCTAGAGCCGGAGGAAGGATGGAGAGAGGTGGGAAGAGGACATGCACACTACTTCTTAAATTACGTTACTATGCCTACATGCTGGCATCTGGTTCCTAATTTCTCTCCTCCCATATTTTTAGTTTTCAAGGAGCAATATTAGTGGTTTGTTTGTTGACAGTTTTTCCTGATACAAGAAAGATTCTCTTCTATAGAAATATATATGCCAGCACTGCTGGAACTAAGTAGTGGGTTCTGACAAAAATCACACTGTACAACAGGTCTCACGTGGAAGGTTTATTAAAAGAGATACAGAGGCTGCCTCTGGGGAGGGGGGAGGAAACAGAGGTAAGGAAGGGAAGAGGAGTTGGGGGAAAGAAACATGGCCTTTTATCAGGGCTGTTGTGCATGTGCACAAGGACATGCAGCAGGGGAAACAAAATGTGCGGGTCTTTGGGCACCTAGTGATGGTGTCTTGATGGGCAAATCCCTCCAGGGCTGGCCAAGGAGATGCCTGCAGGCCAACATTGTCTCTGGGTCCCTTTTGAGCTGGCCAAGGAGGTGTCTAATTGCTGACAAGCACTAAAAAGACAATTGTCCAAGTGCCCTGAGTAAGCTGAGCCTTAGCTGTCTTTCCCTGCCTTTCTCCCCTCATGCTACAGTGCATGCTGCTGCTACCCTCTGCGTCTTGTCTATTCAAATGAGTTCTTAGGACCACCACAGTCTGACACAGAAATGGCAGAGCAGGAATGGCTGCAGGAATGGGCTGCCTCAGACTAAGCTGGAGGGAGATGGCTCAGCACCTCCATGCGCATACACCTTGGATTCTTGGGATACGCTGGAGGATAGGTAAGAAAGAAGAGGCAGAGAAACCTGAGGAAGAGACAAAAATCAAAGAAGAGAAAAAGAAGAGCTGCCTGGGTGCTGACTCTGAGGACTGGCCCACGGAGCCAGAGCTGTCTATGTTGAGTAGCAGGGGCAAATGTGTGAGATGTGTGCCTTCTCCACTACTTCACCATGTATATTGTTTTGGTTTGGTTTGAATTTTTTATTTGGATATAAGTGTGTGTGTGTGTGTGTGTGTGTGTGTGTGTGTGTGTGTGTGTGTACATAGGCACATGTATGTGAGAGTGTTTTCCTCAATCACCTTCCAATTTTTTTTTTAAGACAAGGTCACACTGAACCTGGAGACTACCAATTTGGTGACAAGCAACCCTGAGGGATTCTCTGGTCACCACCCTCTCACAGCTTGGATTACAGCCATGTGATACCAGGCCCTGCTTGTTCTACCATGCTAGAGACCCAAACTCAGACCTTCCTGCTTGTATGGCAATCACTTTTCAGAGTGAGGCATCTCCCCAGTCCACCCATATTCATCCTTAAAAGAAAGTCATATTTTTACTTAAAGCTAGCCTTTTAAGTGGGCTAAGTGTGATTTCAGCAGACTTCTACCCAACACCTCTCTTCTTCTCACCAAGATATGAAGTTCCTGTCTCAAAGAACAGTCTTTCATTTCAGAATTTAAAGAGCTTGAAACACAGAGGCTGAAGTTCTGAAATGCATACTGTTACTAAGCAGTGGTTACCAGGGATCATGAACAGTAAGTACCACATCCTCTTTAGACAAATGAGAAGCTAAATCACAAGAAAGCCTACTGTAGCAGATGGGGTGCACAGAGAGTTCAACAGGAAGAGGGGGAAGGAAGACCAGGGTGAAGATGCCAAAGACCAACCGCAACTTCACTGTTTGTCGGAAGATAACTTGATCCTGTTTTAAATACGAATGGATACCTAGAATCAATGTGTGCTCGGCTCTGGACCTGGGAAGACCATCGATAAAAATAAAGAAGCATGCATGACACATCCACGGGACCAGGACCCAAACAGCCTCATAAAACTGCATTTTCAAACTCAACTAAGCCATTCACTCATCTCTGCTTCCTGGCTATGGACTCCCTACTACCATGCCTTCCTTTAAAAACGAAATAAAATCATCTAAGCCAAAAGGAAGATTCATCAAACCTGCTTACCTTAAAATCTCCACTTCATTCAGTTATAAAGAACGAATGTCATCCTCTCCTAAAACAGACCCAAGACAGTGAAAGGTGCCATCTTTACCACAGCAGTTGACATTCTGGGAGAGACTTTGAAAGCACGAAGCATGGCTTATTTCAGTGTCTGACCAAGAAAGGTCTGATTTAAGACTATACAATCTAGTGACAGGCTTTGTGTCCATCTATCTGGGCCACTAATTCCTCATCACTATCTTCCCCCACCCCCCACCCCCCAACTTCAGTTTCTTCCTCCAGGGATAGAGACTAATAGTTTCTGACTTACAGGTTGTCAGGTGGGTTCCAACAGTGTCTGGCAGAGCAAGCACTGGTGATGAGAGCCAGCACTTGTCTGCAGCCCACCCACCCCACTGTGGGAGTGAGTGAAAGGAACTGCCATTTGCCCTTCAGACACCATTTAGTCACAGGTGAAAACTAAGTTCAAAGTTCAAGGTCCCAGGCCCTAGGGATGCTGGGAACTTCCCAATAGCTAAACAGCTTCTGTCATAAGGAAACAGTTGTCTGAGTCCAGCCATCTCAGGGACAACCTGTAAGGAGGCAGTTGTCTTGAGTCCAGCCATCTGAGGGACAACGTCTCCATCATGTTGACAGGATCAAACTAAATTCATGTTCCCAGGCCCAGAAGCCAACTTCTATCCTGATTGGTGGAAAGTTCCTTGCACCCAGCCCCCTCACTTTATGGCTTCATCCTTTAAATATATGGTACAACCTCCCGAGTGTCCTGCATGCATGAAGAGCCAGCAGAGCTTGGTTACAATACATTTTTGTCATCTGCATTGACCTGGCATTTTAGTTGTGTTGGATCTAAGTGGACCCCATACCACCACCAGTGCTGGGGATCCAGCCTCAGTGCCTAGAACAGAACTGTTCTTATGTTTGATGGTCTCTGTGTGAGGGACTCTGACAACAGTCAACAGTATAGGCTGTAGGCTGTTCATGTGGAACAAATAAAGCCCAACATCTTATATCACTCCGTAGATATCCACATATGTATCTAAACCAGAAACTCCTCAGCCTTAGAGATGTCTCTATTTGCAGAGAACTGCAGTGAATGCAGACTTGGGGCTCTTCAAGGTGAGGAGAATAAGCAATGGCTGACTCGGTTCTAAATAAGACATTTATACCACCCTCCCCCAGAACTCAAGGACACCATGGAAGAATGGTGGGGGAACAAAAGTCAAAGCCAAATGACTGGAAGAATGGCTGTGAAATGTCACCTCTGGGTATGGCACAGTCATTGCAAATATGAACTCAGAGCAACCTCTGCTATGTGCTCTGGACCTGTACAAAACTGGCCTTGTCAACAGCTAGTTTTGGGTAGGAGAGGGGTCCATGGGCCCTGACCTTTACCATAGAGTCTGGAGGAGATGGGAGTCACCTTCAGTTGTGTACTGACTGATGGGCCCACCAGACTCCAATGAAGAACCACATGATTCCAAATCCATAGCCACACAGAAGGCCCTCATTAAACTCAGTGGATCACAAAACAAAACAAAACAAAACAAAACAAAACAAAACAAACGGCAAGAATGTGAGAAAGGGATTTGGAGCAGGGTAGGGGGCAGTGACAGGTGGACCAGAGCTAACAAGAGGCCAGGGATGAAGAATCAGAATGTACTATATACATGTAGGAAATTGTCAAAGAACGAGTTTAATTACCCCTTTTTAAAAGAAAGAAAACCTAGAAAATTCTACTTAGCCCCACCTTTTAACCAAAATTAATTTGCAGAAGCTGGGAGATTCCAAACCAGCAAGCTCTGGTTTGGTTTGCAAGTGTTAGGTCTGATTAGCATTCCCCAAGACTTAGAGTTAAAACCTGAAGGAAAGGATTAAGCTCCAAATGGGAGCTAGCAGCTTCTGGAAAAACCAGCAGTATAAAAGGATTAACACTACGATTATGCATGGTGGCTAATTGAATCGATTTAATGACTGCACTGGGGCTGAGCACAATCCTGACAGTCTTGAGAACCTCTAGAAACCCAAGCAGGAGAGGCCCTCCCAAAGTGTGGGCAGAACCAAGAAGCCCAGGGGAGAGCTGCAGATCTGACCTCTTCCAGGACTGGGCCACTCACCCATTTTTTTCCCCTCCAAATCAATCTGTGTTTTCCACCACAGCGCCATTTTTTCTAGTAGCAACAACAAAGAAAGTTTGTCCAGTTTGAAAAAAAATAAAATCCCTACGCACTCATTAAATTTTCTAAGTCACAATGCTTGGAAACACAGTTTTAAGTCATTTCATGGGAGTGTGAAGAGTTGCTCAAAAAATAAATGTGATGAAATGCCAGCAAAGCCCTTTCCAGGAGACTTTTGGGCAAACTACATAAAGTTGCTGTTAGGATTTAATGGAATAAATATGCAGGTAAAGTGCCCCACACAAGGCCTTGGACTTGGAAACTCTCAGGCTGCAGATTGTTAAATGGCTTAATCCAAGAAATTAAATAGTCTTGCGATGTGATCAGTCTCCAGGCCTGTAGAGCCAGAATGGTCACGGTCAATTTCCATGATACAACTGCATTACATGTAAATAGTTATTAAAGTCTGGTCCCCTGCATTCTTATCCACTTGGGGAAACATAAAGAACTGCATTTGCTATGAAATTAGTCATATTTTTTTTTAAGCCAGGCATCTAAGAATTGTCTGAATAATATTAAGAGATTAACTCTACTTCATATGATTTCCCTTCAATTTACACATTGTATACTTAATTAAAATACTAGAGGAGGTAATTATTACTGTGCAGTTTAAGTCCTATGTCCCATTTCTAAGCCAGAATCTTCAATACTCTATTTAGATTGACATAAACTTCATGTGAGGGGGTTGGGGTTATGCCCAGCAGTGCTATGATTTAAACCCCACCATTCTTTAAATTATCAACATGGATGGAGAACAAAGACTCCTAAGGGAATTTTGTAGATGTGTGAGAGTAAAGAACAGCTGCTAAAATCTGACAACGCTCATCTTCTTCAGCTTTTTAAGACTGGAGTTTCCGCAGGTCGGTTTAGTCGGTTCTTCCAGCTTTTCTCTTCTCTTGACCAAGACGACCATTACATTTCTGCCTGCTACTCTGGCTCACTGTTTCCCCTCCAAAGGCAGCTGCTCCACAGTGGGCAACTGTCTCTCACAGAATGGTATGCGCTTGACCAAAGAAAGAGACCTGGGACACCCAGAGGAGTGTGAGGCTAAGTGTTGAATCCCACTGTGCTCCATGTACCCCCCCCCAGGGGTGCCTGAGAAGAAGGCCAACTGGCAAGTAAATTCAAATTCCATAATGCAAGTACTTAGCTCAGTAGCATCAGGACAATCTCAGCAGATCAAACAAATGACTTGATAGAAGAGGGAAATGCAGGCTTAAGGTCTACCTGGTCTCATATGCATACCACCCAAAGCTATCCTGGGAATGGTATGTAGAATCTTTTCACATCTACAAGTCCTAATTTTTTTTTTTCCAAGAACAATCAACTTTTGACTAGCCTTTCAGTTTTCAACTTGCAAGAGTGACATTTGTCCAGGACAAATGTTTGGGGAGCAAAGCAAGGGAAACAAAGTGGGGAGGGGGAGGCACTAAAAACTCCTCAAAGAACAGTCAGTATCTATGAGGTGTGCCCAGAATCTAAGGCATCGTTTCTTCTACAGAGGAAGCCAATAAAGAGGAAGCCATCACACCATATCACAAACCTCAATGCAACATAAGAACTAAGAGACGGCCATGAGTTGGCTTAACGGTGAAAAACTCGTAAATGAAATGGCATCTCCAAGTCTGCAGCTGAGGCTGGCGATTGGAAGAAGCTAGCCATAGGGAAGACTCAGGGCCATAAGCAAGGTCCTCATGGGGGAAATGAGCAGTGTTTGGCGGAAAGTGAAAAGGAAAGGCCTGCTTGAAATTGGGTAGTAGTCTAGGAAGTGCTAGCATTTTTCCATTGGCTTATATAGTGCTGGTATTTTGGTATTTAGTAGCATTGGCCTCCATATTTTAAGGGATAACTTGAAACACAGAAAAGCTTAGTGTCTTGCCCAAGGCCATGTAATTACTTTATGAGAATGCAGCTCTTGTTCAGCCCTGCCACCCTCACCGCAGGGGTATGGGGTTGGCTGGACAGGGCCGAGCCAGCTTACAGAGAAGACTTAATCCATCCCAGAAGCTCCAGCACACTGAAGAGGTGATGACAGTGCTGCTTCCACGGCATTAATCATGCCACGGTGAACAGACTGGATCTCAAGGGACATGGGGAGCCAAAAAAAATCAATTAAGTAAGACTTCAGAAGATGCTGAAATCATCCTGGGGAAAATATTTGAGCGCCAGGTTTAGTGTGTTTGGCAGCAAAATATGGTAAAACTAGTGAGTTGTTGGTCGGTAGGAAATGGATGAGTTTTTAAAACATAAAGAGAAGCAAGTATTGCTCTCCTCAAAATGGATGGCACATTTGTCATGAAGTAAGCAGGCTCAAAACTCCTTCCTCACACTGCTTTCCTCCCTGGCCGTTCTTCACCCTCTAGCCCTATCCTTCCAGTGTGTGTGTGTGTGTGTGTGTGTGTGTGTGTGTGTGTGTGTGTGTCTGTGTCTGTGTGTTTTTGTCTGTGTATGTCTGTGTGTGTGTCTGTGTGTTTTCATGTGTACGTGTGTGTGTGTGTGTGTGTGTGTGTGTGTGTGTACATGTCTATGAAGATCAAAGGTCAAAGTCAGGTATCTTCCTTACTGTCCACCATATTCTCACTGAACCTAAAGTTTACCAATAAACTGGATGACTAGTCAGCCAGCCTCAGGGGGCCTCTGGTCTCTGTCTTCTTGCACTTGGATTCCAGGGAGGGATTGTCATGCTCAGCTTTTTCACACAGGTTCTGAGGGGCTGAACTCAGCAAGTATGAGCACTTTAGCAACTAAGCCGTCGCCCATGGCCCATGCCTTCATATTTTGCAGCCCTAAGTGGGTTAGGCGGTAAGAAACAGAAATCAGTGATAATAACAAAAGGATTCACCAAGCTCTTGCACTAAGCCTGCCATCTGCTATCCTAATGCATTGCATTTGTTAACCCATGAGTCTCCCAAGATGACACCACGGAGTTAGCCAAGTTATAATTCCTACTTTAGAGAGAGGAAACGAGGGTCAAGCTTCACAGTAAACAGTGAGTCCGACTCTAGAGGCCACCTATGGAATCACTACAACAGCCTCCAGAGCCACCAGGCAGTTTCCACCACAGTACAGACAGAGAAACTGGGAGGGGTGGGAGGATGTAAGACAATGCAGATTTAGGATCACTGACTTTTACACGTTGTTCAATGAAGAGGCATGGACCTTAGCAATACCTTGTCACAACCAGCTATACAAGTCTCTCACACAACTCCTGGAATCCAGTTCTGTACTCCTTTAGCACTCTGTCTATCCCCTCCAAGGCAGCCTAGATTGTTCTAACAGTCTCCTGGATCCTCCATGGGCATGTTGGTTTGCCTCTCCAGGGACACACTATATCCCTTGAGGAGCAGGAATTATATCTTAGTCACCTATGTAAACCCAGGTCATATTGCAGGTGCTCAATTAAACCTGTTGAAGAAATGAATAAATTAATAAATATGGGCGACACGTTCCAGCCAAACTGGTCCACTTCGAGTCTTCACCTGCTGGGTATTTTTTCAGTCCTCACTTCCCAGAACAGTCCTCTCTCTGCTGTTGCACATACTGAAGATTCTAACCTATGCTTCACAAGACTCAGCTCAATTCCACTCTACTGTGGAATTCAGTCCAGTGGCCTCATCAATGTCAGTTCAATGTCATGGAAACCATCATCACTGTCGCTATAGCAAAACCAGACTCTAGCACAACCAGCTGTGTGCCTCTGGGATAATTTCTATAAATTTCTAAGGTTTAGTGTTTTCCAGCTATAAAATTAGGCAAATAATACCTATTCTTAGAGAACCAGGGGAAGACTGAAAATAAGCCATCTGAAGACCACACATGGGAGGGAAATGTGGGCTCCACCCAGCCCCACACTCCTTTACCATTCATGGACCACTTAAATTGCGGGTCTTAGCATTTCCCTTCAGTCAGATTGCAATGACGTGGAGAGAACCTTAAGGAATGCTATCCCCATCCTCCTGAATGTCTCATGACTTGCACAGAAACACAGCAAACTCTGAGGGCAGAGGGATTAGGAGGTGGGTTATGACAACCACATGCGAGAGATGCCAGGGCTAGCGTCAGACATTCGCATTGGCATCTCTGTGATCCCGCTCATGCCAAAGACTCAATTCAGCCGGTAAGTGCAATAAAAGACAAAGGTTTGCTCCATGAAATGGTGGTATCTCTTCCTACTATTTTTAGACCAATCTTAAAGTAGATTGAGGTTTTTATGTTTTTCTCTAGCACAGAAAATTAAAAGCTAACACTAAAGAAAACCTAGGAAAAGCAAAACCCTAAACCCATGGCGGCCATCAGGAACACCGAGAGCGCTTTGCTTTCTCTTTTCCTCAAGTCCTGAGAAGAAGGCTTCACCTCTCTGAACCAACCAGGGTCTTCTTTCCCTCCTATTAGTCTCCATTTATCGCATACGTTATCGTCACAAGAATCAATTCCCATGCTCAGGGCTTTTTTGTTTCTTTCAGCTGCTGCCCTACTTGCAGGTTCTGACAAGCTTGCTGGAGGAGCTGCAGCCTGGCGGCAGGAACCCGCAGCCACACAAGCAGCTCCTCACCAATACCATCCGCCAAATCCCCTTTCCCTGCAGAGACGACTTCGGTAGCTCCTGTTCTATGGAATGTGCAGCTACAAATTTCATTTGAAGAAGCAATTACTAATGGAACCCTGCCAAGTCCCTGGGTTTTCAATATTTTCCCATTTCCATGTTCTTTCTGTTTTGCTTTTTCCCATGGGGAGAAGCAAGTGGTAAGATCTGGAGTCTTAGTTCCTCTAACAGCAAATCTACCATGGGAGAGAAGGAATGTGCAAAGGTGGAAGAGCGAAAAACAGACAAATCTCAGACTCAAGCAGGCTCCCAACTGTGGCTCAGCCAGCTAGCATTAGGAAAGATCACTCCATTTCTTAGCTTCACCTTCCTGACAAACTTGAGACTGTAACAGCTAGCCCTATCAGTGGGGTGTTCTAGAGATTTTTAAATTGACCTATCACAAAAAAGCATTACATAATTCTAAAACATGTGTGAATCTATACATATAACTATATATGGGATATATTTTAACTAGAGCAATGTCATAGCCTATGGGTAGTTATAAAATAAATTTATGTCATGTAAAGTCCCAATTAAATACTTCCCTGGATCCTGTCCCACTGAAGTCGAGCACAGTGTATCCAAGGGAAATATGTTTTTCTTGTTTACTGAGAGGGAAAATCTAGCTTGGAAACAGGGGTGCAAGTCTGTCCTAAAAGTCCTGAAGCAAGTGCCATTCTGTAACCTGAAAACTTTTCGTGCAATAAACCTCTCTTTGTAATCAGCCAGAGCTTAAGGTACTTCAGGTTCCTCAGTTCTTGTGCTTAGAATTTCTGCACCATGGTCTTCACATGCACCTGAACCACGAATTTAAAAGTATGAAGTAGAATAACTTCATGATTTTGTCAAGAATTTAAAGATTCCACAGACATTCCTGTGTACAGTTCCCTAAGCAAAAAATATGAATATACTCTCATAGATACATATATAATCTCTTATATGTATGTGTGATATATCCTATATATTAATATATATACTATATATCACATGTACACATATACATTATATATACATACATATAATTTCCTAAATTTTGCTTCTTAAATGTGGCAATTTCTTAACACTAATAAAATAGTTCTGCATATGCTTTTTTTTTTATTTACTTACTTCAAGATCCTTCTTACAGCTCAATTTCAGCACACTTGCTACTTACTGCAATTCGCAAAGCTATCTAAAACAGGAATTTGAAAATTTCTTATTTCAACTACAATTTATAAGCAAAGTTCTTTTACTTTTTGAACTTAGCAAATACTAAGTACAAAAATTACCATTAGAAAATTAGATTTTTAATAGTTACTCAATGGTCTTCAAAAGGTAAAATGTACTCATCTGAACTCCACCCATTTTCAGTTTCAACATAGCAAATTTCCCATCTGTATTCAGGGCAAATTCAAAAGCATTGAAAAGGTATTGGTTATTACTGAAGATAATTTATGCAATCATAAGCCAAAGATGCTATGCTGGCAAAAAGAAAACCAAGCAAGTAAGCAAAGCCTAGCAGCTGGGAGCCACGCCCTCTCAGTATATAAAGGCTCTGCACTGTCCTTGGTAGCAGGCACTCCCTGGGCTACACTACACCATCATGTCTGCTCGATTCGGCTCCAGCAGCAAGCAGTTCTCTTCCACCCGCAGTGGAGGAGGAGGAGGAGGTGGTGGTGGATCATCCCTCAGAGTTTCCAGCACCAAGGGCTCTCTTGGTGGAGGGTATAGCTCAGGGGGCTTCAGCGGTGGCTCTTTTAGCCGTGGGAGCTCTGGGGGAGGTTGCTTTGGGGGCTCATCAGGTGGTTATGGAGGCTTTGGAGGAGGCAGCTTTGGGGGTGGCTATGGAGGAGGCAGCTTTGGGGGAGGCTATGGAGGAGGCAGTTTTGGAGGTGGCAGCTTCGGTGGAGGCAGCTTCGGTGGAGGCAGCTTTGGTGGTGGTAGCTACGGAGGAGGCTTTGGTGGTGGTGGATTCGGAGGAGATGGTGGCAGCCTTCTCTCCGGAAATGAGAAGGTGACCATGCAGAACCTGAACGACCGCCTGGCCTCCTATATGGACAAAGTCCGGGCCCTGGAAGAGTCAAACTATGAGCTGGAGGGTAAAATCAAGGAGTGGTACGAGAAGCATGGCAACTCAAGCCAGCGAGAGCCCCGGGACTACAGCAAATACTACCAAACCATCGAGGACCTTAAGGGGCAGGTAAGGTGCTTCAGACTCCAGCTTTCCATCGTTCCTCGGCATGCAACACAGAGGAAGCTACGCTAAGCATGGCACAGCGGTCTGCTCTCTCTTCCCTGTTACCTTTTCATGTCTAGTGTAACCAGGTCTCATCAAAGATATTTATGGCCATGTCAACCTTCATCTAGCATGTGTGTTGCCTGTCATCCAGGATGAACCTTATAGGTTTTAACAAACATATTTGAGTTCACAGTTAAAATAGGCTAGATCATATACAAGTGTGGGAGCTAATATAATTTTAAATGAGTATGTTATATATATGTATAGATATGTATAGATATGCATATATATGTGCATAGATGTGTGTATATATATATATATACATATACGTGTGTATATATATATATATATATATATATATATATATATATATATATATGGCTTACTTACAATTTTAAACAAGCCATCTCCAGCACTGACATTGCAATAACACCAACTTTCCAACATAGAAATGAGCTACCCCCTTGTCTTCAGGGAATCTGTTAACTACATCTATAAATTCACCCCTAGAAGTATTTATAACAAATTAAACAGATACAAACATGAGTCACTCAAAAGTTAGCTGCAACACAAAGAAATCACACACTATAAAGGAGAAGGTTGGCTGCAGGAATAACACAATCCCAGCCAGTGCTCAAAAAGCAACCAGAGCCATAAAGGTCCTGAAAGCTCAAGAGGGAAAGCATGGGCATGTCTGTGATAGTCTATGATGTTTGTCAGAGAACTATATAAAATGCAGCTCGCCTATGCTAACCTGAGAAGCCAGAAGCCCACCTGACCTTTTCAGTAATGTGTGTCTCTCCCCTCAGATCCTCACCCTGACAACTGACAACGCCAACATCCTGCTGCAGATCGACAATGCCCGCCTGGCAGCTGATGACTTCAGGCTGAAGTAAGCTATATGGATGTGGTGCACACACAGCAGGGGCTTCCAACAATGCTCCTGGATGCCCACAACAGCTTTTACACTCTCCTGAACTTGTCCCAAGTGAAATAGTGCTAAGCTGTTTTAAAAAAAAAATTTTTAATTGTCATATCTTTTGGGTAATCGTTAAAGGAAGATGTGTTTTAAAGTGACAGCTTCTTCATATCAAACTATATTAATTAATATTCCTATATGAATTCGTGTATTATGAATGTTGCCATGACATGAAACCAAATCTGTATTGGCATTGTAATCAGTCTATATCCAGGTATACCGTCATCCTCCTGTATATTGAGGGTTTGTATCTTGCTTGTTTCAGATACGAGAATGAGATGGCCCTGCGCCAGAGCGTGGAGGCCGACATCAATGGCCTGCGTAAGGTGCTGGATGAGCTGACCCTTAGCAAGTCTGACCTAGAGATGCAGATCGAAAGTCTGAATGAAGAGATGGCTTACCTAAAGAAGAACCACGAAGAGGTGACACAAAATTTACATAATTACATTCCCCCCACAACCACCACCTTTAAAGAAAAAAAGCTCATCTTGGTCGTGGTGCACTCACTAATTAAATCTAACTGCTCCTCAAACAGGAAATGAGAGACCTTCAAAATGTGTCCACTGGTGATGTGAATGTGGAAATGAACGCTGCCCCAGGGGTTGACCTGACTCAGCTGCTGAACAACATGAGAAGCCAATACGAACAACTTGCAGAAAAGAATCGCAAGGACGCAGAAGACTGGTTCAATCAGAAGGTAAACTAGCCAATCGCCCTTCTCAGCGAAGCCCATGGAGATTTTCTTAGCATGCCCAAATGGTCTCATCTTTTCCCGGTTTTTTTTTTTTTTTTTTTTTTTTTTTTTTTTTTTTTTTTGATCCTCTAGAGCAAGGAACTCACCACAGAAATCGACAGCAACATTGAACAAATGTCCAGCCATAAGACTGAAATCACTGAATTGAGACGTACTGTTCAGGGTCTGGAGATTGAACTACAGTCCCAGATGGCCCTGGTACGTTAAATCTTATAACCTGGCTTCTATTTTATCCTGCAATTTTTCATGCTAAGAATGACTTGGGGGCAAGAAATAAGAATCGAAATTGCAGCTTGTTGGCGCCTGGGGGGTGGGGTGGGGGACGACTGCTCGCATGGAGGCAGTCGTGCTCAAACTTTGGCAGTGCTGCTATTAAGCACAAATCCTATTTACTTTCCTTCTACGAGGTCTTAGTGAATCCCATGTTTCACTATCCTTAATAATCCCTTCTTCTCAGAAACAATCACTGGAAGCCTCCTTGGCAGAAACAGAAGGTCGCTACTGCGTGCAGCTCTCCCAGATCCAAAGCCAGATCTCCGCCCTGGAGGAACAGCTCCAACAGATTCGGGCTGAGACCGAGTGCCAGAACTCCGAGTACCAACAACTCCTAGACATCAAGACCCGACTGGAGAACGAGATCCAGACCTACCGCAGCCTGCTAGAAGGAGAAGGAAGGTACATCGGAAACCTGCAAATATCCTCCATGGCTTTCCTTCAGTATTGCACACAGTAGAGCTTGCCCAAACCCAAGGAAAAGCCAGAGGCGGGAAGGGGAGCAGGGATGGGTTCAGGAATTAGAGCTATGTGTATAAATATCTGTTACGGATGGATGGAAACTAATCGACAAACTTTACTGGATTATACTTTCTCAATACTGCACTGGAGCGCGACCTGACGCTTCCACATTAGAAGTGACCGCATTTGACCTCCCACTTTCTTTAGTTCCGGCGGCGGCGGCGGAGGCGGACGCGGCGGCAGCCACGGCGGTAGCTACGGCGGCGGAAGCTCCGGTGGCGGAAGCTACGGCGGCGGAAGCTCCGGTGGCGGAAGCTACGGCGGAAGTTCCGGCGGCGGCGGCAGCTACGGCGGCGGAAGCTCCGGCGGCGGTAGCCACGGAGGCAGTTCCGGTGGCGGCTACGGCGGCGGAAGTTCCAGCGGTGGTGGTGGTGGTAGTGGTGGTCACGGCGGCAGTTCCGGTGGCGGCTACGGCGGCGGAAGTTCCAGCGGAGGCCAGAGCGGAAGCGGAGGGTTCAAGTCTTCCGGTGGCGGCGACCAATCATCTAAAGGCCCAAGGTCAGCAGAAACT
>CACVCL010034256.1:0-64981 GCA_902729485.2 Mus minutoides
AGGGGAGAGGGGAGAGGAGAGAGACAGGGATAGAGATACAGAAATAAGAGAGGGATAGAAGGATAGAGACAAATGGGATCGAGGTAGAGATAAATGAGAGTCAGAGGGAGAGAGAGAGAGAAAGATTTGGTATCAGTACTAGATGAGGAGGAGGCCCTGTTCTTCAGTCTAGGGCTTGTGGGATAGTTAGTCTTAGAATACGATGAAAATCTTCATCCTTACGGTGTTTGTGAAAATGTTCTTAAATATAGTATTGATACTGAAGAATTGCCACAAAAGTTAAATAAAGTGCTACATGGGAAGTACTGAGCAGACACTCTGTACAAGTTCCCTGTTTCTTCAGATCACTTTGGGGTGATAATTCTAAGTGTCTCTCATTAAACATCTCTAATTAAAGCCTTGATTGTTAATTACATTAATTACCCTGATGAGAACAGCTGGGGAGACAATCGCAACACATCTACAGAGTGGCTCTGGGTCACACTCCAGTTGGCAAGCTCACGGCTGCCGGGTGTGTGCTGCTGTCCTGGCTCTCCCCACTGTGGGGCACACTGCAGCTCAGCCTCTGAGGATTCAGGGTAAGCAGAGGCACACTGGAGACAAGACCTGGTGAACATGGGGCATCCCTCTAGAGACTCAAACCCAGGAAAGTCAGTTCTGAGCGTTGTGTCACCCCACCTCTTCCAGAATAGGCATCAAGACCAGACATATGGCCCTTCATTGTGAACCTTGCCAAGGAGGGCCAGACTGGCTTGTAGCTGCTTGCCTTCTGCAATTTCATAATGTATTGTAACAATGAATACTTGAAGCCCTACTTGGCAGGGAAAGAAACAATGATTTATACTAACATTGTATGTTCTGACACACATGTGTACACATCCACATGCTCATATGTTAAGCCTCATGGCCAACCTGTGAAGGAAGCCCTGTTCCCCCATGTTACACACTAGACAAAATAAGGCAGAACTACTGACCCAGCATGCCCATGGTCTTCAGTAGTGTGGTTAATAAGGGACATTGCTGCTTTTATAACTCTCTGTGGTTCTCATGACAGCTGGATATAGGATATTGTCACTGAGGGGAAACACAGAGAATTGTTGAGCATGACTGCTCAGACTTGAGGACATAAAGAGAGCTTGGTCATGAGGAAGAAGATCCCTAGGTCCAGCCTGGAAATGGAGGATGGGTTGGCCTCAAGGACAGCTGAGGTGCATGGTAGACAACTATGTTTCAGAGAAAACTGCATGTAACTGTCCATGACATCCCTAAGACATGGAAGAAGGGCTCTCCAAAGATGGGGAATGAATGAAAACACAAAGGAAGTGCAGGGGTGCTGAGATACTCATATAAAATAAATCCTGTGTACATATGTATATGTAGATGTTTGCATGTGTATATGTACATGTGTGTATTCACAGGAGTTTGTGTGTGCATGGGTCTATGTACATGTATACGTGTATGCATAAATGGTTATGTGTGTGAGACTACCAAAATGTATGTACATACATATATGTGCACAGGTGTCTATGTGTGTATTTATAGGCATGCGCACATGTATGTATGCATGGGTGTATGTATAAGCATGTGTGTGTACATAGGTATAAATGCATGTATGTGTATACACATGGGTGTATATGTGTGTGTGACAGCACAGAAATGTATATATGTGCATATATGTACATGGATGTGTATGTACATAAGTATATGCATGAGTGTATGCATATGAATGTTTGTGTGCATACATGTGTATGCATATGTGTGAGAGCACAGAAGTGTATGTATGTACATACACACACACATATATGTGTGCATGGGTATATATGTGTTTATGTATATGCATGTGTATTTATATATATGCATGTGTATATATGTATGTGTACACATGTGCGTGTACATGTATGTGCATGTATGTATATTTGTATGTGTATATGATATGAATGTGGTATATGCAGGTACCCATACATCTGCTTGTGCTTGGAAACTAGAGGATGGTACCCAGTGCCCTGCTCTATCACTCTCTATTCTACTCCTAAGACAGGATGTCTCAGCCAGGCAGTGGTGGTACATACCTTTGAACCCAGCACTCTGGAGTCAGGCAGCTGGATCTGAGTTCAAGGCCAGCCTGCTCTATAAAGTGAGTTCCAAGAGATCCAAGGCTAGACAGAAAAACTCTGTCTCAAAAAACAAAACACAATCAAACAACAACAAAAATGGCAGGGTGTCTCCTGAACTTGGAGCTTTGCTGGCAGTCTGCCTCTCACACAGTGCTGGGTTAACAGACAGGCCATAGTCAAGCACAGCTATATATTTTAAGAGTTTTAATTTTACATTTGAAAGACAAAGGTTTTAAAAACATTTTCAAAAATCTAGAACATCTTTATAACTGCTGGAATATATTAGCTTTTTCTTAAAAAAAAAAAAAAACCAACTTCAAAACACAGCAGGTAAAAAGCCTTTGAATGCAGTCAGACATGTCTGTACATAGATGTCCGAGGAGAAGGAGGAGGCAAGGGATGGTCTCAAGGAGTTGGAAGAGAAAATGGGGGTGGAGGTGGATAGGATCAAATACATTGTATACATTCATGAAATTCTCAAAGAAGGAATTGTACTTACATATAGATAGACAGAATCTCTTACTCACACACACATACACACTCATGCATGCACGCATGTATGTACACATGCATGCACGCATGTGCACACACGCACACTGCAATGTATAAATCCAGCAGTGCTATCTGTACTCACAACATTTAGAAGGTGCAATCAAGGTAATTGAGAGTTCAAGCCCATCCTGAGCCTTATAGTAAGAACTTATCCGCAAAAATTAAAAGGACAAGCAGAACCCAAAACTTAAATAGAAGGATGGTCATTTGGGTTCTATTAAAATTTAGCATCATAAACAGAGTTTTAGAACATGTTCCAGAGTGAACGCATTTGCAACCCCTAAACCGTAAAGAAATAAACAACCGGAACCTCGAGGAAGTGCCACGACCAGCAAGATAAACACCAGAACTAGAAAGCATAAACAGAAAGGGAAACTCAAATATCAGCAAGATGCAGCCAGAGTCTCAGTTCACAATTTCTCATGCCCTAAAAATGTGAAGCATAACAGTGAGAGCTCCAGAAGCACAGAACAGACACACATGGAAGAAACTGAGCTACAGCCATGACCGCTCTCTGATGTCACTACTAGGAACACAAATTGGTACCGCAAATTTAGAGACTATTTGGGGGCATTTCTAATGAAGCAAATCCATGCTGACACAATGACCTAAAAGTCTCACAACTGCAATAGACTAAATAGAAAAGTGCATTCGAGCCTGGAGAAAGGAGCTAGCTGGGGCTGTGTGCAGTACTGCCTAAGACGCAAAGGGCTAGAAACCTCATGAGCAGCCCTGGGCTTTCCACATAATCCTGCTGGATGGAGAGAGATCTGCTGGGGGAGAAACAAAGGGGAGCATACACAAACTGAGTGTGATGAATTGTAAGTCAAGGCTTTCATGGAGGCTTGGAGGTCCTGCGACAGATCACCTATACTCTACACCCAGGGAAGCAAGAGGTTCAGTTCCTGTCCAAGTCTGAGACCTGGGAACCTGGGAACCCCAGTTAAGTCTCAAAACCTGGAAATTGGGAGTACTTGTGTCGAGGAGGAGGTCAGGAATGAATAGAGTTCAGTCTCAATTTGGGAAAGATCATTGGCTGTGCCATGATCTCTCTTCCAGCCTTCAACCAATTGAAAGAGTCTGTATTCTCAACGGAGGGTGGGTCTTCTTCTCTTATTTTTCTGGAAAATAAGTAATGTTTGCTCAGTCCTGAGCAAGCCTTAACCCAGTGGAATAAAATTTACCTTCACTGACAGCTTGTTGACTTCTGTGTGACCTCTTCCCCTCAGACCAGCCCCACCTCTGCCATGCCTGTCCTGTGCCATCTTATCATCTACATCCAAGACTAGGTAGGAGTTCTTGACTAACAATCACACTGGTCAAGGCTATGTTGATTTTGAAGTCTCTTTCTCACCCAAAGCTGCAAAAAGAGGAGAGAATACTGTCAACGCTAAAAAGCAAGCAAGGAAAAGTATGGAGGTGACTGTCAAAGCCAAGACCAGCCAGGGGTGTGGCTGATATCAGAGCAGACAGAGTTGTGGGTTCTGACAGACAGAAGATGGCTAAAGCTTGCCATGGAGAGGAAATATGACTGGTCACGCTTCCAAGAGATAGCATCAAAGCATCATGTTCTCTTTGTTCCTCGTGGAGGACCATAAGTGACAGAAACAATTACCGCTTCCTAAAGAAAGACCAAGCCAACTTTTGTCATTAAAAAAAAAAAAAAAGTCGATACATCTGGATCAAGAACAGGGCATAGCAGAGTGGAGTCCTTATGGAATGAAGAGACAGGGAGAAAGAAACTATAGGTGAGTATCCAACAATGTCTACACCACGAGAAATGGTCTGAGGAGAAGGAAGTGTTGAAGGGTTGTACTGGCTAGTTTTGTGTCAACTTGACACAGCTGGGGTTATCACAGAGAAAGGAGCTTCAGTTGGTGAAGTACCTCCATGAGATCTAGCTGTGGGGTATTTTCTCAATTAGTGATCAAGGGGGAAAGGCCCCTTGTGGGTGGGACCATATCTGGGCTGGTAGTCTTGGGTTCTATAAGAGAGCAGGCTGAGCAAGCCAGGGGGAGCAAGCCAGTAAAGAACATCCCTCCATGGCTTCTGCATCAGCTCCTGCTTCCTGACCTGCTTGAGTTCCAGTCCTGACTTTCTTGGTGATGAACAGCAATGTGGAAGTGTAAGCCGAATAAACTCTTTCCTCCCCAACTTGCTTCTTGGTCATGATGTTTGTGCAGGAATAGAAACCCTTCCTAAGACAAGGGTCGACTAGGTAAGTATGTATGCGCACATCCTGTGGGAGCAGGGAGAGAGTGCAAGGTATGAGTTCCTACAAAAGGTGACTTTCAGGATCCATAAAATTAGGAAAAGAGCCTATAGCGGCTGAGAGGGTGGGAGAGTAGGTTACTGTCACAGGAAATCTCCACAAAGTGATACAGTCACTTTGGGACAAGAAAGCACAAACCAAGTTCACAGCTTAATAATCAGCCTGTGAGCTCATAGGCCCAGCTGGGAGAAGAGCTTGGCATCCCGGTGGCAGGCTGGCTTATCTTAGGGTTTGAGGTTGCTGCTTAGATGAGCAGGGAACTCAGAAGAGCTTAGGGACAGTCCTTGTGCTTTCATTATCCTGATTGGTTGTTCCTGCCCAGGTCCCCAGCCGAAAATTAGGTTGAGACTCTCTGAATCCTGCTTTATGATGGCCTGGATGCACTTATATACATGCACAGCTGGTAAAGGACCATCTCTTGTCCATCCTTGTTTCTTCTCATCCTTTTGAATTTGCAATGCAGTGGGTTCCAGGCAGTAGTTAGGGTCCAGCTGTGGACATGCTCTGTGCACTCTGCCTGCCTTAGCTAACATCCTTCCTTAAGTCACATCTTATTGACTCACACAGGAGTACACTGAGGGTAAACATCTCAGATTTAGGAATACAAACAGAGGAAGCAATGAGATAGGATAGACCATATTTGCTGAATTAGAAACATTGCTAACAGCTGCAGTCTCTAATTTCCAGGTAAAATATTTAGGGTAAAATGTTGCTTGGAAGAGCTCACATAAAGAAAGAGAAGGGAAAGGGTAAAAAATTATAAAGTATATTGACTGACTGACTGACTGACTGACTGACTGACTGATTGATTGATTGCTTTAAGAGGGACAAAATGTCCTTAATACTTAAGAAATGCCATCTTTTTAGCTTTGGAAAATTGTGGATCTCTTCAGTATTTTTGTCTGAACTGAGACCTAAATACGCCCATGGATTATCACTGTAACGGCTGTGATTTAGTAGATCAAGGTCAAGTGGTTCACCCTTATGAATCAGGCAGGGGATGTGGGTCTGCAGGATCACAAGCGTTGTGAATGCAGAGACTTACACACAAGCTCACTTTCTGGGACCACGCTTCCCAAGTTCACCAGGAGTAGCTTCACTCCACAGCCCCAGCACACGCCAGATTCCCACTGAGACACAGGCTGGACTTAGCTGTACAGTTTCGTCAATCTTACTGCTTTCCTCCAATTTCTCTGGAAGGGACCATTCTGGAGTAGGTAGGCAATTGTCTTAGTTTCTTCCTGTTGCTATGATAATATACCCTGACAAGAGCTACTCAGGACAGAAGTTTAATTTGGTTTTGGTATCTTTATCAAAATTCAAGTGTCTGTAGGTGATTGGTTTACTTCTGGGTCTTTGGTTCTACTCCATTGAGCAACCTGTCTGTTTTTAATGCCAATGCCATGCAGTTGTTTTTGTTTGTTTTGTTTTGTTTTTGTCACTATTGTTCTCTAGTACAGTTTGAAATTAGGGATGGTGATACCTCCAGATGTTCTTTTATTGTACAGGATTGTTTTAGCTATCCTGGGTTTTTTGTTTTCCATATGAAGTTGAAAATGGTTCTTACAAAGTCTTTAAAGAATTGTGTTGGATTGTAGGAATTGTAGTGAATCTGTAGATTGCTTCTGGTCACAATGGCCATTTTTACTATGTTAACCCTAAGAATCCATGAGCATGGGGCAGCTTTTCATTTTCGGATATCTTCTTCAGTATCTTACTTCAGAGACATGAAGTTTTTGCCATACAGGTCTTTCACATGCTTGGTTTGAGTTACACCAATATATTTTATATTATTTGTGGCTATTGTGAAGGGTGTTGTTTCCCTAATTTCATTCTCAGATGGATTATCATTTATACAAAGCAGGTCTAGTATTTTTAGTAGTAGTAGTAGTAGTAGTAGTAGTAGTAGTAGTAGTATTTAAATTTGTGTCAAGGTACTTTGCTGAAGGTGTTTATGAGCCATAGGAATTCTCTGGTAGAATTTTGGGGCTACTTATGTATACTATTGTATCATCTGCAAATAGTGATATTTCTTCCTTCCCCGTTTTATACCCTTGGTCTCCTCTAGTTGCTCTAGCTAGAAATTCAAGAATGATATTGAAGATATATGGAGAGAGTGGACTGATAGCCTTATCTGGTCCCCGTCTTTAGTAGAATTGCTTTTTTAAAAGTTTCTCGCCATTTAATTTGCTGTTGGCTATTGGCTTGCAGTACATTGTCTTCATTGTGCTCAGGTATGAGCCTTGTATCTCTGATCTCTCCAAGTCTTTTAACATGAAAGAAATTAGATTTTGTCAAAGGCTTTTTTAGCATCTAATGAAATGATTGTGTGTATATTTTTCTTTTAATTTTTCTTTTTTGGTGGATTACATTGATGGATTTTTATACATTGAACCACTCCTGCATCCCTGG
The DNA here is from genome assembly GCA_902729485.2 of Mus minutoides. Classification (NCBI taxonomy): domain Eukaryota; kingdom Metazoa; phylum Chordata; class Mammalia; order Rodentia; family Muridae; genus Mus; species Mus minutoides. The sequence goes on from CACVCL010034256.1 coordinate 7,351, forward strand.
GATGAAGTCTACTTGATCATGGTGGATAATGTCCTTGATGTGTTCTTGGTTTGGGATTGTGAGTATTTTATTGAATATTTTTGCATCAGTGTTCATAGTCAAAATGGGTCTGAAATTGTCTTTGTTGATTCTTTGTGTGTTTAGGTATCAGGGTGAATGTGGCCTCATAGGATGAGTTTGGCAGTGTTATCTATGTTTCTATTTTGTGGAATATTTTGAGAAGTATTGATATTAGCTTTTCATTGAATGTCTGGTAGAATTATACCTTCAATTATCTGGCCCTGTTTATTGTTGTTGTTGTTATTGTTGTTGGTTTGGTTTGGTTTGGCTTGGTTTGGTTTGGTTTTTTTCTCTGCCTGGGAGACTTTTAATGACTACTTCTATTTCCTTAGGGAACATAGGACTATTTAAATAGTTTACCTGTTCTTGATTTAACTTTGGAAGAAGGGATCTATTTAGAAAGTCTTCTATTTCATTTAGATTTTCCAATTTTGTGGAGTATAGACCCAAAAGTCCCTTGGGATTTCCTTGGTGTCTATTGTTATGTCTCCCTTTTCATTTCTGAATTTATTAATTTGGATACTGTCTCTCTGTCTTTCAGTAAGTTTGACCAAAGATATCTCTATCTTGTTGATTTTCTCAGACCTCTAGTTTCCATTGATTCTTTTTATTGTTCTCGTTGTTTCTAATTTATTGATTTCAGCCCTGAGTATGATTATTTCCTGTTGTTTACTTCTCTTGGGTATATTTGTTTTGTTTTTCTTTAGAGCTTTCAAGTATAGCATTAAATTGTTAGTATAAGAACTCTTCAGTTTCTTCATGAAGGCACTTAGTACTATAAATTTTCCTCTTAGCACTGTTTTCATTGTGTCTCATAAGTTTGGGTATGTTGTGTCTTCATTCTTATTATATTCTAGGAGGCTTTCATGTCTTTATTTCTTCCCTGACTCAGTGGTCATGGAGTAGAGAATTGTTCAGCTTCCATGAGTTTGTAGGTTCTCTGTTGTTGACGTCTAGCTTTAATCAGTGGTGATCAGATAAGATACAAGGGGTTATTTCTATTGTGTATATATATATATATATATATATATATATATATATATATATACATACACAAGAAATATATAGTATATATTATTATATATTAATAATATATAATAATTATATATTAATTAATATATAATTATATAACTAATAATATATAATATTATATATTAATACATATTAGTAGTCTGAGCTGACACCCGTGGCCTTTTATATGTATGTATGTATGTATATATATATATATATATATATATATATATATATATATATATATATATATATGGTTTTTTGAGACAGGGTTTCTCTGTATAGCCCTGGCTATCCTGGAACTCACTTTTGTAGACCAGGCTGGCCTCGAACTCAGAAATTTGCCTGCCTCTGCCTCCCAAGTTCTGGGATTAAAAGCGTGCGCCACCACCGCCTGTATCGGGTCAATTTTGGAGAAGGTTCCATGAGGTCCTGAGAAGAAGGTATATTCTTTTCCTGTTTGGGTGAAATGTTCTGTAGATATCTGTTAGGTCCATTTGATCCATAATAGTTTCATTATTTCTCTGTTTAGTTTGTCTTTATAATCTGCGCATTGGTGAGAGTGCTGTGTTAAAGCCTCCCACTACTATTTTGTGATTTAAGCTTTAGCAAAAAAAAAAAAAAAAAACAACAACAACAACAAAAAAAACCCTTTTTAGTAAAATCACAATGCTAATATGTGGTTTAAGCTTTAGTAAAGTTTCTTTTACCACTGTGGGTGCTCTTGCATTTTGGGCATACATGTCCAGAATTGTATTCAAGATTATTATCTTGGTGGTTTTTTCCTTTGATGAGTATAAAGTATTCTTTTCCATCTCTTTTGACTAATTTTGGTTGGAAGTCTATTTTATTAAACATTAGAATGGCTACTCCAGCTTGCTTCTTGGGTCCATTTGCTTTAAAAATGTTTTTCCAGCTAGTTATTTTGAGGTAATTTTATCTTTTGCTTCGGTGTATTTCTTGTGTGTGTGTGTGTGTGTGTGTGTGTGTGTGTGTGTGTGTGTGTGTTCTTTTTTTTTTATTAGATATTTTCTTAATTTACATTTCAAATGCTATCCCAAAAGTTCCCTCCCCCATCCCCTGCCCACCCATTCCCACTTCTTGGCCCTGGCATTCTCATATATTGGGGCATATAAAGATTGTAATACCAAGGGGGCTCTCCTCCCAATGATGGCCGACTAGGCCATCTTCTGCTACATATGGAGCTAGAGACACGAGTTCTAGGGGTTCTGGTTAGTTCATATTTTTGTTCCTCTTCTAGGGTTGGAGACCCCTTCAGCAGAGTTAGGAGTATTTCTTGTATGCAGCAGAATGGATGTTTCAACATCCATTTTATTAGCCTGTGTCTTTTTACTGGGTAATTGAATCTATTGATATTGAGAGGTATTAATGACCAATGATAATTAATCTTTGCCATTTAATGTTGGCAGTAGTAGAGTATGAGAGAGAGAGAGAGAGAGAGAGAGAGAGAGAGAGAGAGAAAGAGAGAGAGAAAGAGAGAGGAGAGATTCCCTTCTTTGGTTTTGCTTGTGTGCAGTTATTTGATCTCCTGTATTCTCGTGGATATAGTTACCTTCTTTGGTTGCAGTGATTCTTCTAGAATCTTTTGTAGGGTTGGATTTATGGATAGATATTGTTTAAATTTGGATTTGTCATAGAATTTCTTGTTTTATCTATTTTGGTGATTAATCATTTTGGTGGGTTTAGTAGTCTGAGCTGACACCCGTGGTCTTTTAGGATCTGCAAGATATCTGCCCAAGCCCTTCTGGCTTTTAGAGTCTCTGTTGAAAAGTTGGCTGCCTTTATATGTTACTTAACCTTTTTCCCTTGCAGCTTTTAATATTATTTCTTTGTTCTCTACTTTTAGTGTTTTAATCATTATGTGGCAAGAGGATTTTCTTTTATGACCCAATCTATTTGGTGTTACATAAGCTTCTTGTATGTTTATTGGTATCTCTTTCTTTAGGTTGAGGAAGTTTTCTTCCATGATTTTATTGAATATATTTTCTGGGCCTTGGAACTAAGAATCTTATTCTTTTATTCTTATTATTTCTAGGTTTGATCTTCTCATAGTGTCCCAGATTTCTTAGATATTTTATATCAGGAACTTTTTAGATTTAACATTTTCTTTGACTAACGTATAGATTTCTTCAATTGTACCTTCTACACCTGAGATTCTTGCTTCCATCTCTTATACTCTGTTGGTAATGCTTGTGTCTTTCCTTCTTGTTCTCTTCTCTTGGCTTTCCATCTCCAGGATTCTACAGTTTGTGTTTTTATTATTGCTTCTATTTCCATTTTCAGGTCTTAAACAGTTTTATTCATTTCCTTCACTTTTTAAATTTTACTTTGGTATATTTCTCTAAGGGATTTATTCATTTCCTCTATTAAATGCCTCTATCATCTTTATAAGATTGAACTTAAGGTCATCTTCTTAAGCGTTGGCTCTGTTAAGATATCCAGGTTTTTCTGTGGAAGGATAGCTGGGCTCTGGTGGTATCATATTGCCCTAGCTCTTATTGGTTGTGTTCTTATTCTGGCCTTTAGCCATCTGGTTGTCCCTGGTATTGATTAGATGTTCCTGGTGGTGACAGGACTCCTCCTGGAGGCAGACAGAATCTTGGACCTGGCAATGGAGCTCAGGAAACAGTACTCTGCTCAACTCTGCTGGTTGTGTCTCAGGTGGAACTGAATGTTTCTAGGGTCTAACGGGCTTCCTTAGGCAGAGCTGTGGGCCTGGTGATGGAGCTTATAGGACAGGGAGAAGCTCACTTCTGCTTAGTATACCCCAGGTGAACCTGGCAAATAGAGGCTAGGTAAGCTGTAGTCTAACATGGGTGTTCCTAAAACCCCTTCAGTCCTGGATGGTCCTGGTGCCCAGCAGGTGTCCTTGGAAAGAAAGATAATGGAACTTTAATGCCGTATTACCCCCCAGAAATTCAATTCTATAAAATCATAGATTTTTTTTTTTTATCATAGATTTAAACTTTCCTGGCAGTTCTTTTTAATGGGTTTGATTTATTCTGAACGATATGTAACCCAGGCATATTTTTTCACTTGTCTTTTAAAAGTTGAGTGCCTTCAACTGGTAAAAGTATAGAGAATCAGTGTCTATCAGACACGAAAACGGGATACCTATATCCCGTACTACTCAAGACTCAGGGGGTATTGCACACATGCAGGCTGAAAAACTCTAAAAAACAAAGGCTAGGGAGGGTTAAAGCAAAAGCATGTCTTCTGGACATGACTGGACCATTGTACTGAGCTTGCAATAACTGTGGCAACCTGTGTAACATCTGCAAAAAAAAAAAAAAAAAAAAAAAAATCAAGCTAGTCAACATTCCAGCATGGAGAGGGTAAAATAGTATCTGAGCTCCTAGCTCAAGAACTAACTGACAGTTGATGTGGAGAAGGAAAAGAATGTGAAGAGGGAGAATCCATTTTCTTTAGGGAGGTGACCATGTTCCAGTGGGCTGACTATGCTCCAGTGGGTGTGCATTAATATATAGACAGTAATAATTAGACCAGTGGATATGCATTCATATATAGACAGTAATAATTAGACCAGTGGATATGCATTCATATATAGACAGTAATAATTAGACTCAGCAGATGTTTGGTTTGTTTGTTTTAGGACATGAAGCTGAAAGTTAGATGGAAACATGTTGGAGGTTCTGGGAGAAGTTACAGAGCCAAGTGTTTATGAACACGGTAGGATTACAGTGTATACATGTAAGAAATTCTCAAAGAATAAGTCATACTTAAAGAATAACATTTTAATATGCCCTGGACTCTTGAAACCATATAAATTGAAGCCATAGATGGCATTATCCTGATCTGTACCGTGAATATTCACCTCATTTCACACTCTGTGTAAGAGAAGATAGTATAAATCTTTTAAGAGGAATATAGTATGCTGGACCTCAAAAACCTTTACCTGGAAGTCCTTATGCAAAACCTGGGACTGATGCCAAAGTAAATGGTCTTACTTGGTGACATGGCTTACACTAAACCCCTGGGCTTGGGAACTTTGAATAATGCTCATGAGAAAATGTTCTCATTTTTTTTTTTAAAAAATATGCTTTATATTTACACAATGGAGTACTACTCAGCTATTAAAAACAATAAATATATGAAATTCCTAGGCAAATGTATGGATCTGGAGGCCATCATCCTGAGTGAAGTAACCCATGCACAAAAGAACTCACATAACATGTACTCACTGATATGTGGATATTAGCCCAGAAACCTAGACTACCCAAGATACAATTTACTAAACACATGATACTCAAGAAGAAGGAGGATCAAAATGTGGACANGAAGAATAACCATGAACTAACTAGTACCCCCTGGGCTCGTGTCTCTAGCTGCATATATAGAAGAGGATGGCCTAGTTGGCCATCAATGGGAAGAGAGGCCCCTTGGTTATGCAGTCTTTATATGCCCCAATACAGGGGAACGCCGGGGCCAAGGGGTGGGAGAGGGTGGGTAGGGGAGCAGGGCCGGGAGGGGGGAGAAAAAGTTAGTTAGTTAGTTAGAAAGTTAGTTCCCTAACTTTCTGGATAACACTTGAAATGTAAATGAAGAAAATATCTAATAAAAGTTGAAAAAAATATGCTTTATATTCTAGCTAAATTTAACTGTCAACTTGACACTCACCTGACAAGCATTACCTAGATTGCATTGGTTTATGGACATGTCTATAAGGGATTGTCTTAATCATTCATTGATACAGGAGTACCCAGCACCCTTCCTAAGCAGGGAACATTATTGGCTTTATGAGAAACCTAAGAGAAAACCTGTAAGCAAGACAGCAAGCAGAATTTCTCTACCGTTCTGAACTCCAGGCTCTTGCCTTAAGTTCCTGCCCTGACTTTCCTCTGTGATAGATCATGACCTGGAAGTATGAGTCAAATAAACCCTTCCCTCCCCAGATTGCTTTTGGCCATAGTGTTGTCACAGGAACAGGAAGAAAGAAAGACACCCTGCTGTAGAATATCTTATTGCTTCTGTTTGCTGAGGAACTTGACCAATTATGTGTACTCTGAGTGTTTCTGGACCTCTATTAATCCTCTCCCCTCTATCCTTCACTTCTTCCTGTCCCAGCTCCATACTCACCATCAGAACTCTTCTACTCTGTGTTCCACATCACTTGATAGAGGGCCCTGTGCCTGGATGACATCAACATGGAAAAGAGGTAAAACAGGTGGAGGGAGAGGGTGCTAATATTGTCACAAGGCTAACCATTCACTAGATTACACAGGGCACTAGAGAGGAGCTCTATAGCTGCTCACCCATGTCTAGTACAAGATAGTCTTAAACATTACAGGCTGCATTCATCAAGCCTTTGCTGATATCATGTACTATGCTATATATAAAATATAATATAACATAATCTCTTGCAACATTGAAGATGAGATTTTCATTCACTTGAATCTGATGTTTAAAGGATGGTGTGACTTACTCAAGCCTACATCAAAAAGTTGACTCATTATACAAAATCTGTACAGTCTATGTTCTCTAATAACCCAGGCATCCTTATAAGGGAGTGTATAGATGTGAGGGGACTTGAGTTCTTACCTCATTTCTGGACTACATCTGACTTTATATTTACTGTTTCAAAAACAACTCACTTTTTCCTAAAGACACCATTCAGTGAAACTCCCCTCATTCAGAAAGAATATGACACCATCAGTTTGGGACACAGCTGTTCAACAGAGGCATCTGAGGTCCAAGACTGGAGGAAAAACACAGACAGTGACATGCTTACTACACAGGTACAAGGCTCAGTCCCCTCCTGAGAGTCTACATAAAGAGCAGAGTATAGATATATGAACTTGTAATCCCAGTGCTGGGAAGGCAGAAACACAAGGATCCCTGGGACTCTCTGAGCAGCCAGCCATGCTTACTAGGTGAGTCCCGGACTCAGTAAGAGGCCCTATCTCAAAACAAAGGCGGGTGGCAACTAAAGAAAAACTAAATCTAAAATTGTCCTTTGCTTTCTACACATGCACGTTTATACACATACAAATGTATGTAAACACACACATACATACCTACTCATGTGCAGACACACAAATGCACATGTATATGCATGCACACTCAAACACATACACATACACATACAGAAAGCTCCTGAGACCACATGATACAGCAATGCTTCTTAGTTGATAGTCAAAGAACTTGAAATAAAAAAATTTTTAAATTTCCAAAACTTAGACTGGTTGAAAATATAAAAGAAAACTCAGAAAGATCAACACCGGAGAATCATCAGCAAACAGAGGCTTCTACTCCAAAGAGCACAAGAAAACATGTGAGAAATAACAGGACAATGAAATAGCTGAAGTGTCAGAAGGACTTTCTCAGGCTTGGAAAATGATCGGAGTCCAAAAAGGAACCAAGGTCCAAACCTCAACACCCTGAAGACAAGAGCAACAGAGACTTGGGGTCAGGTAGGAAAAAGCCCCAAAACAGAGAGAATCACCGAGATGGGGTGTAGTACCTTTACACTGTCTAAAGAGTAATCGTAACGAACTACTATTTTCTGTAGCATAGAAATTATACAACACTCTTCAAATAAAAATTGTATCTTAAAAGTGGGTAAGTGGGTTTTAACGTGTTTTATACGGTAGTCATTTTACTTCTTCTTTTTCCTTCTTTTTTTATTTGTTTATTTTTTTGTTTTTGTTTGTTTGTTTCAAAAAACCCATCAATTACAGAAGAGGTATCAAACAAAAGCAAGAAACCCGAGAAGGAGATTCTAGAAACAGTGAGCTCAGATCAGGATTCATGGATAATCAGGCCACAGGAAGAGAGGTATCTTGTCTGAAGAGGGAGGTCGAGAGGTAAAATGTGTATCTACCTGACTGAAAACACACAGAATCATAAGACAGAAAGTATATCTCTGCCCTCCTCTGGGGGGAGGGGGAGTTGGAGAAAAAGAAAAAAGAAAGGAAAATATATTTTGTACTAAAAAAAATAATAAAATTAAATTTAAAAAGGTTGCTGGGATTAGAGTCCTGTGTGAAATGTTGGTGGCTGGTGAGGTCAGGTTGTCTAGGAACCAGGAAACAGCAGCAAGTGTCAGCTCCCAGCTGGGTGAGCTTTTTAACCTGTGCCACAGAGGAGAACTGCTGCAGACAAGCCTTCTAGACAGCAGGGTGGGGCCGTGAGACTGGCGGTACAGAGTACGTGTCCCGATCATCAAGACTTTTTGTTCTTCTCCTGTATAATATAGATTAGTGTTGTGACAGAAATTAAAAAGAGCAAACTGAATAAAGAGGCTTTCTCACAAAGAGAAACCCTGAGGCCCTGGGGTTATGCAATATTCCACTCTGTTTAGGACTTTCCTCAGACACCCAGAAGTTCATGAACTGCCTCTAAATCCTTACCGTGCAGAGAGTCAGTATATTAAAGACGGGTTTTCACACCTACCACAAGGCTCGGCAGACAGCTCTGGCAACTGTTTCTATGTGGTGCTTCTCGCTGCTGTCTGAAGAGTCAGATTTACCCAGACAGCGCAGGAGGGAGAGGGAGGCATCTGGGGATGCCGGTGGAGGAAGTGAAGGATTTTGGCAGTGTCAGGCTTGCAGAAGAAGAGGTCCAGAGACTTGTATCAGGGAAAGTTTCATAGCTGGAGCTGTTCATAGGTTTACTGCACTGTGCCCTGGAAAATCGCTAGAGCTAAGATAGTAAACTTTACCACAGTTTTCATAATAGGAGGACTGAGAGAGAGTATGGCTCAGGAGAAGACTTGCCTGACCTGCAAGAAGCCCTGGATTCAACTCTTCGCACCCCCACAGTAAAGCGAACAAACAAACAAAAAAAAAACAACACAAATAACAGGGATGGTGGTCCCCATACTGTAATCCTAGGTGGTATCAGGGGCTCCAAAGACCAGAATCACCCTAAATCACATAAGGGTTTTGAGGGGTCGGTTAGGGCTCCATGAGACCTTGTCTCAGTACATAAATGAATGAATAAAGAAATGAGTCCATTTTCTCTAGTAGTTAGGAAGTGCGCATTTGAGAATATAAATTTTAAACTGTGTACTGCTACACTTGGGTTCACTGACTGGGTTGTCTGGATGTCCACTTACGAAATAAATGTATTAAAATAAGAATGAATCAGAATTTCTTCCTTTCGCTGTGGATGCCCTTGGTCAGTAAGTCTATCGGGAAAACTGCACTCACAGTAGTAGCCTCTGACCTTGAATGGCACAGACTGGACAGGTGGAGAGTGGCTTGGGGTCACAGTCACAAAGTCACGGTGCCTGGAATTATCATCTTTGTGCTTGGCTCGTATCAGTTGTACAGGACTGGTCCTTTGAGTCTGGGCTTGAACGGCCAAGCTTACTGAGACAAGGTCATCCTCTTGACACTAATCCCTCCGATACTGTGGACTTTTCCGTGGTATCTGTGCACAGCTATCATCCTTTCTCCTGCACCTTGGCTACCTGGGACTTGCTTGAGAGAGACAGCCAAGAAGCCAAGCAGAGCCTTTGGGTCAGGGTCCAGCAGTTGCCCTGGAGGAAGCATGCCAGGTATGCAGAGCAACAGCTGCTGAGCTGTCCTGGGTGGGGGAGAATTCCTGCCCAGGATGAGGAGTCCACCCTGGCCCTGCAGGACACCAGAGTGACTCCAGGCTCCGGGGTGCAGCCCAGCTAAGGGTGTGGTCCTATGACACAGCCAGCCGCCTCTGCAAAGGGCAGGTGTCAGGGAAGGGCAGGGCAGGGCAAGTATAGCTACAGCAGAAGCCAACACTCGAAAGCCAGGTTTCCTACACAGAGAGCAACTGTGTGGGTTCTGGGGCTTGAGTGACTCACCAGGGTTCTCATACCACTGGAAGGTCTCAAGTCACTGCAGAGAGGTCCAAAAATATCTCCAGATTTCTTTTCCATTTTATTTATCTCCAGCAGCAGCAGCAGCATTGGCATTGGGTATAGGAAGGAGAGAATTATCAGTGAGGCCAATCCAGGATGAGTCTTCCCCTCCCTGTTACAACTTATATTTAAAGACAGAATGACACTTGCCTTACAAGAGGCAACGGATCACTACAAGGATATTGACTTGGGATCTTTCTAACATAAGAATGTACTATCATAACTGGGTGTGGTGGTGCACGCCTTTAATCCCAGCACTCGGGAGGCAGAGGCAGGCAGATTTCTGAGTTTGAGGCCAGCTTGGTCTACAAAGTAAGTTCCAGGACAGCCAGGGCTACACAGAGAAACCCTGTCTTGAAAAACAAAAAACAAAACAAAACAAAACAAAAAATGTACTATCATGACTTTTTTCCTACTTAACTCTATTCTATGACTTCTGATGTACAGGTAGCCTTTGCCTCTGCATTTTCTTTTTTCTTTTTCTTTTTTTCACTCATCACTAATTTTTTTCATTTCTTATTGGTCATTTTATTTATTGACATTTAAATGTCATCCCCCTTCCCAGTTTCCCATCCACAATTCTACCCACTTCCCTTGCTGATGTGAGGATGCTCCCCTACTTGCCCACCCACTCAAGCTTCACCGCCTTAGCATCCCCTACACTGGGCATTGAGACTCCACAGGACCAAGGGCCTCTCCTCTTATGGATGCTCTGTAAGGTCATCCTCTGCTACACATGCAGCTGGAGCCATGGGCCTCTCCATCCACGTGTACTCTTTGGTTGGTGGTTTAGTCCCTGGGAGCTTTGGGGGTGGGGGGTGGAGGGTCTGGTTGATTGATATTGTTGTTGCTAACCCCTTCAGCTTCTTCAGTCCTTGCCCTACCTTCTCCCTTGGGGTGTCCCCCACCCCCACCCCACCCTGTGCTTGGGCATTCTTGTGTTAAACCAACTAGTTGCAAATCAATGCATTAACTGTCTGTGCTGACCTTGCATGGCACAATTTTTTTCTGTTGTTACTTCTTAGCAGGATCTAGAGACATTTAAAGCATACAGGAGGGTTAGAAGCAAAGTCAAAGCTATTTTCTAGGCATGAATAGAACTCCTAGGGCTTACAGTACACACTTGGGCTCCAGACCCAATCCCTCCAGGGCAATTTCTGAGCTGCTCGGCTCTCTTATTCCTTTCTATTTGCTTTCATTTTTCTTCAATGTGAAATATTGTGTAACTTTGCGATTTTTTTTTTCTCCTTTGGATCCTGTATTTTTAGGAGCATGACACTTAAAAATAGTTGGGGGTCGGTAGAAGGTTTGCTTAGCCAGAGTTCGATTTACAGAACCTATATAAAGTTAGAAGGAAGGAATTAAATGCACAATACTGTCTGAACTCTACAGCAGAGTATCAGCATGTATGCTCACACACACATACACACACACACACACACACAAAGGGGCGGAGAGACAGAGGGAGAGGTATAGGAAAGAGAGGGAAGAAGAATAAATAAAAAATCATAAGTAAAAATAACAAGAAATATCCAGGTGCCTCTCTGTCCTTGGACTTTAGTGAAACATAGCCCTTGTTTAAAGAACATGTCCCATGTAGCCTAAAGGCTTCAACATACACCACAGGTAATTTTTAGGGACTGTGTGATAGCACTCATGGGAATGCTTCACACAATTGGAAAGAACCATATTTCACGTTTGTCGGATGGGAGGTGCAGAGGGACCTAGTACCTAAAGGTGGCTAAGCTTTGACTTCTCAGTGGCTCTCTGTGTTCTGCTTCTATCCATTTCCAAAGGAGAAAAGTTGGTGAGTACAGCAGTAATTTTATTTGTCTAAGTCTTTTCCTTCGTGCCTATTATCTGGGAACACACGCAGCACCAGTATCTTCTTGCTGGATTGGCCTCTGTCATCCACTTTGCATGTATCTTCTGTATAGCCAATAACAGTGTTCGTTACTAAATGCCTGTGCCTTGATCTCTGACTGACAGTAAAAAGAGAGAAAGAATTTAGCAGACTATGGAAAGTCCCCATAGCTATTGATAAGGTTGAGATCAACTCTACCATCTCATTTGTTTTGGTTTATTCTAAGATTTTCTCCTTTATTTTTAAGACATTTTTTATGAGATATTTTCTTCATTTATGTTTCAAATGCTATCCCCAAAGCCTCCTATACCCTTCCCCCACCCTGCTTCCCAATTATTAAACAAAGTTGTCTGCTGTTTTAAAAACCTAGATTGGAATATTTTAGAGTTTGCTTTTTATCTCCATAAATTGCTGATTAGTGATGGTGGTTTCCCTTTTAGTGATTCATCTATCATTTTCATTGTGTTCCCCCAACTCATCATAGCCTAATATACAAGATTTTACAATGACATAATTTCATGTTTCTGTAAGTTTTGTACCAACAGTGTCATATATTTTACCTCTGATACACCTATATGACATGTACAACAAACACCACAATGCATTGCGTTTTCTTCCCACAATGCATTGCGTTTTCTTCCCACAATGCACTGCTTTTTCACCCACAACAAAATGCCTTTTTATTAAACAACTAGCTTCTCTGGACATTGATTTCCACTCTGTTTTTACTTTTTTAGCTAGTATTTCACTGTGTAATCCAGGCTGGTTTCAAACTTGAAATCCTCCTCTCTCTCTCCCATGTGTTGAAATTACAAGTCTGTTACTCCATTTCCTTTCTGTCTTTATTCTGTCTCCTTGGCTGGCATGTGAGCTTTAAAGGGCAAAGCCTGGCACTTTCTCCCTTGGATCTCACATGACCAGCCCATGGTTTGTTCTATCCTCTGTGAGTATCTAATGAAAGAACGGATGGGCGTTCTTGGTGGCCATCTTAGACTCGTGTCCTGTATTTCTTCCATGTAATTAGTGACCCCGGTATAAACCACTGGTATGAAATTGGGTTTCAGTGAGTGTATTTTGAGTCCAGGGTTGAAGACAGGCAGAGAGAATATTTGAACTCTGCTCTTCTTAATCTCTTTTGAACAGTAAGTAAAGGTGTGGAGGCTCAGGGAAGTAGAACAACAGATGTTCTGGGGTGATCCTGTTCCTCTTTTAGTCAGATTCCTGGCTGGGAAACTGACAAATTCCCCTTGAGTTTTTAAGTCCTTGAGTTTTGAGTCCCTGGTGTAGGTCTTTCTCATATAGTGATAAGAATTCTTTACAGGACAGCCCCGGGAAGGAAATGAAAGGATTACTGATTTCCTGTCTGGGTTTGTAGCTCTGATTCTGACCACAGCCTTGCCCTGCTTTCCTCTCCCCTGCCAAACAGCCAAGGGTAAAGAACAGACAGCACTGAGACTCATACATAGGGAGGGAGAGAGAGAGGGAGAGAGGGAGAGAGAGAGAGAGAGAGAGAGAGAGAGAGAGAGAGAGAGAGAGGAGGGAGGGAAGGAGAAAGAGCAAGTGAGCAAGTGCACATTCTTCAAGGATTATCATTATCATTCCACAGAGCAGGGAAGGAAGACTGGAGGTGACTTGCTGTGCTGGGGAAACATTAGTATGTTGCTGGGAAGAATTTTCAGTCTGTTTACTTTTGCCAGCAGAGTCCATATTCTTTCCACAGGATCTGACCATTTTCAGCCAAAATTTATAGGCTAGCTTTGTATAAACCACAGAATGTATTGAATGACTCGTGGAGTATTAGAGTTGTAGGCTTATGATGTCACATCGTAGGCCTTGGTGTTCTAGCTTTGCCTTGTTTTAAAATGATTCTTTAATGCATCTTCAATGTCTTCATCTGTAATAAGATTTTACATACACACACACAAACACACACACATTATATACACACACAGAAAAAGTAAATCCAAGATGTTTATTTAAAAAAGAATGATTTTATGTATGTGAAAGGCAACACAGAAGTCCTGTTGGAAGAAATGGTGGCTGAAATGGGGAGGGAGGACCAGCCATTCTAGCACCTGAAGTAGAATTTCCCAGTCACCCAAGATGTGGGAGGGGACAAACCCTGAAAGGGGGCAGTTGTTTATGGTTAAAATCGAAAGACTACAGGACTAAATGATTTGTGATGTTGTGAACTCTGTGAAGAAATCCACCTTCAGTCTGTGGCTTTGGCCAAGTGCAGAACTGTCAGGAGCAATTAGCCTAAATTCTGGTGAAAGAGGGCCACTGGCCTTGTTTATGTGTCTGGCCTGACTCTTCCTGTGGTCTCTGTTTCAAGGTTGGAGAGCCTTGGGAGCAGCCTCACGGCATCTGCCTTTGCTGCCTCCGTTGGTGCTGGCTAAGATGGAATGCATTGCAACCCTTCCCCAACTATGAATTCTGTTCGTGTAAAGCTCTGCTACGCATGGTTTTTATCCCAGAAGGGCATTTCTTTCAGCAAGTGCAAGCTACATATACTGAGAATGTTAGAACAAGATAACTAGGTTAGAAACAGGAAGGGAACGGGATTAAAAATCAAACAGCCCATAGCACAGAGCAAGCCAAGCAGGAGGCTGACCTCTGCACTGAGTTACAGGATAGAAGCTGAGACACAAAGCTTCTTTCCTCTCAGGAGCTGGTGGGGATGTATGGAGAGTTCCCTCTGTTGCCATGGAGATGCTGTCACTGAATGGGGCAAGCGGTCCTCCTGAGAACCATTCACTTGACCAGTGAGAAAGCCCAACCAGAAGAAGCACTGCTCCATGAGTTTACTACTTTCAAGAAATCATATATGAGTGTGGGTGGATCTGGCAAGGAGATCCTGGGGAAATCCCTGCAGCAAACATCAAATAAAAAGGTACATTGAGATTCTCCATTACAGTTGCATTTCATGTCTTCAAAGATTAAAAAGGTACATTGAGATTCTCCATTACAGTTACATTTCATGTCTTCAAAGATTAAAAGTGAACTTCAGGATAATTTTCTGAATGATTTGTTCCTCTGGATCCTTGGGTATCCTTTTTCAAGACTCCAACTCCTTGTCTACAAACTATGTGATGTAGAATTATTCAGAGATCCAGTTCCCATGCCAGAGAAGCCATCCTGAGCTTCAGTCAGCTACTCACACATCAGCTGGAAAGGCTGTAACTAGGAGAAATCTATTTATGTGAAATGAGTCAACAGTACTCCACAGTTGAGAACACACACAAAATGCACACATACACACAGACACAAACACATGCACACACACATGCACGCACATACACATTCACACTTGCACACACATGTATACACACATGTGCCCACACATAAATACATACACAAACTTGCACACATATACAAACACACACACACACACACACACACACACACACGTGGATGCATATATACAAATACATGCACACATTCACACGTACATGGACACACATGCAGGACATTTTCCCTTTTACTTTGCATACATTTATTTGGTTAACAAAGCACTCATAGATGCTAAAAGGAAAAGCCTGATTTTCAGGAAGCCTAGGGTGACCAAAACACAAAGAAAACATATAATATGCTTGTTATTGCTTACACGGTTAACTGGGAGTAATCACATCCTCATGTTTCCCACATGCACACATTAAAGAAAATGTCAGTAATTAGTGGAAAATTCAACATAATGAATCCATGTCAAAGCAAGGTTTTAAATACAGCTTTTACACAGGTTACAAATTCCAACTTGACAATCAGAGCTGTACTTTTTTTGTTTTGTTTGAGTCGTCATCATCGTCGTCGGGGAGGGTGGCCTTTGATATTTGAATCCTGCCAGTGTACCCAAGCTCCACATAGGTATTCTGGCATTTTTCAACTAGGTTTTAGTCTTCAGAATGAGAAAGGGTCAATCTTACAGTTCACTGTAAACAGCCACATCCCGGGAGATGAATGCTCCGAACCCATACTGGAGCAGTTGGTAGATCACAGTCTCAAAGTCCCCTCCTCAGGTTAATCCAGGGACACGTTTTCAGTTTGGGCAACTAATGATGAGAATTGTTCTCTAAACACCAAAAGCATTCTAGGTCGTTGATAGCTGCTGAGTGACAGAGCTTGCTATGCTCAGGAAACCCAAGAGGCAAGATGAACTCCCTTGGTCCCTTAGGTTAAAAAACATTCAAAATTAAGTATGAGAGTTATTGATTTGCTTGTGGAAATAAATTGCACTTTTCATGTTGGAATATCTTTTAAAAGCAGAGCTATGTTTGTGCAACTGAAGCTGAGTATGCAGAGCAGGTCTGGAGTCCATTCTCAATCAGGAGCTTCCCTGTGGGGAGAAATCAATGCTTTCCTGAGAGAAAGGTGAGAATTACACTGCTCAGATGAGCTCGGCTTGGCACAGACATGCGTTCTACAGTGGCTCTAGCCCAGGTGAGTGAACCTAAGGATTAACTTGTCTAGTTTTAGCTAAACCAAGCTCAATGGAAGATTAAGTGGCTTAGAATATTTCCTGCAAAGAAATAGAAAATTTAGATATTAGAAAAAAAAAAAGCCAGGATAAGGTAAGATGTTATTGTCAGCCACATTAAAACAAGAACAAAATGAATACAAAATTCAGACATAGGGGTGCAGACCTGTTACCTCAGCATTCCAGAACTGAAGGCAGAAGAAGTTCTGTGAGTTTGACCTCAGCCGAGGCCTCACAATAAGTTCAAGGTCCACTTGTGCTATACAATAAGACTCTATCCCTCCAAGCCCAAAGCATAAAGAGAAACTAAAGAAAGAAGGTAATAGGCATTAGAAAAATCAATATACATGTCCTTTAGATAATATTGAGGAAAAAATGTAAGCGTGAAGTCGGTAACTAATTAGCTGTCAAGAGGAAAAAGGGATTGAGGGATTGCAGTAAGCTGCACTGAAGTGGGACTGTCTCGGCTGCCAGCCTACAGAGTTTTCTAGTCTCAATTTCAGTGATCAGCCAAGAAAGAAATAGCTACTTTAGGTACTATTAAGCTTCCCAGTATAATTCCTACCTATGTTCTAAGTACTTAGCCTTACACCCACAGTTGTGTGCCACTCTTATCCCTCATCAATGAGATACTTCTTTCTGTAGCAGACAGAGAATATTACAGGAAGTCATAATGGCTCAAAGTGTAGAGAAGTAGCGACCATGTGATGCCCAGCCTCACCTGAGACATCTGCAACATGGCACCTTACTTAAGGCTTAGAGAACATGGCAGAAGAGGGAGCAAAAGTTTGCAAGAACTCAAATCAGAACATCTACCAGGAAAATGTGTCTTTTATCTCTGGCAGGGAGCGATGAAATCTCAACAGTGAGGTCACTTAAGGAAGACCTCTACAAGCACACCATAACATGCATATACACATGCATATACACGTGCATACACACATGCAAACACACAGACATATACACACACGGGGCTGGGGAGGTTGAGAAATAATGCAAGGTAATGAAAACTACTTTGATGTATATTAAGATAGAGGGATGGTTCCTGAAAATCCTTTTTAATGAAGCCTGCTGGATTCCATAGGAAAATGATATAAATGATAGGTCCATCTAAAAATAAATGTTGTGGACTTCTCTGACATAACAAAGTGTGTGCAGACACTACAGGGTTTCTTCAGCTAACACATGTGCTTCACAGCACATGCTCAGACACTCACCCACCACAGCCTGAGCCTTTAATAAGGGGGATGTCTGAGCAGTGAGAGGAATCAACTGTAGCTCCAGAAAACATTCCTAGAGTGGCACCATTAATAAAAACTGAAAAGTATTCCTGAGGAAGCTGAGGCAGAAGGATGATGGCCTCAAAAGACAATCTGGACTCCAGAAAGTGTTCCAAGCTAGTCTAGGCTACATAGCAAGAAGTTCTATCATAAACAAACAAATAAATGGAAGTAAGGTTTGTTCTCATCTGGTTTTAAAATGTAAGAAGATGTAAATCTATAACCTGATCCACTTTGACAAGCAGTGGTGACTAAGCATTTGCAAGTTCTTGGATATGATGTCTTACTAAGAGGATGAAAGGACAAGGGCATGGGGTGGGGAGTGGCATTTGGTGACATGACCAACACTGTTTAGCATCCGAACAGCTGAAGAGCAAAGAGAGAAGATAGAACCACGGTGACCTTTGGAGCCCAAGCTGCTTCAAATGGGTACCATTTGCAGACATCTTAGGCATAGACACCTTTGTCAATTTTCAATAAATGGCTTCACTGAGCTCAACTCAACATAAAGAACAAGCTAGTCCACTAAATTGGGTATAAGGTAAAGCTTCTGTTCGCACGCATCCATGCCCCATCTCCTGTAAAGCTTTCATTTGTAGGTATCTGGGATCCTATCATCTGGAAAACTTTTATACATATCCATGGCCCCATCTTCTGTAAAGCTAACTTTGCACACATTTGTGGCCCTGTCGTCTGGATTCCTCATGAAACTGTTTCTTTTCTTGTTACCAAATTATGTCAGAGAAAAAGTGTAAGCATCGCAGAAATCACAGGGCCAGGCAAGTGGGGTGAGCAGTCCAGGGATATGGGGAGAAATGTGTGCTCTATTTAAGACTCTGCCAGCACTCTGCTTTTGCTGGTATTGTCCCCTGGGTCCCCTC
Organism: Mus minutoides; assembly: GCA_902729485.2. NCBI lineage: Eukaryota > Metazoa > Chordata > Mammalia > Rodentia > Muridae > Mus > Mus minutoides. Next base: position 25,802 of record CACVCL010034256.1, read on the forward strand.
CCCCAGGGACTACTCTCATTACCGAGTTTCCAGTTCCTGGTGCCACCCTGGGGCTAGTAATTCCATACTTGTTTCTCCAATAAGCTTTTCATTGTGAGCACACAGTATTTTACTGAGAAATAGGGTAGGGTCTCAAAAGTGTCTGGTGACATTGAAAAGGAGGTCTCATTCTTGTCTTAGAATCAATCTCTCTCTCTCTCTCTCTCTCTCTCTCTCTCTCTCTCTCTCTCTCCTTCAAAAGCCTATGTTACTTATATTTTAACAGGAGTGTTTACATGGTTATAGATACTTGAAAGTAAATGTGAATGAGTAGAAAAGCTCTTTGATCCCTGTGATCTGTCACACACTTAGGAAGCATGGTTCTTATACACATCAAACATGTTATTCCTTTATAAAATGATCAGAGGAATACCTCTCTTGGCATTCATAAAACAAATTTTAAAAAGCAGACAGCTTCCATTGGTCTTCTAGACCCTTCCTTTCCTTCTACAGTGTGTTACAGGAGTATCTATTTTGTTTATGAAGTGTACAGACTCTATATCACATATAGCTCAAACTCTACTAGGAATTTGATCCAGGCAATTAGATTTTTTTTTCCTTTATTGCTTCTCTAACTGGAAGGAAGGTTAATTTCGTCACTCATCCTTCCAGATGAGCCCACATTAGGTCCCTGGAAACCATTACCGCTGTGATCAGAAGACTTTCTAGGAGATTCTCTGAAATATTGCCTGAGAATCTCTCTCTCTCTCTCTCTCTCTCTCTCTCTCTCTCTGTATATGATAGATTGACAGATATTAGATAAATAGAGAGATAGATTGATTGACTGACAGGTGGGTGGATAGATGATAGGCTGGTGTGTGTGTGTGTGTGTGTGTGTGTGTGTGTGTGTGTGTGTGTCTGTGTGTGTGTGTGTTCATAGCTGTGGTCAGAGGAGATGGCAAATTGTAGCATACATATGGGCTTCAAAGTGAATCCATTCTCATATTTATCTGTTTAGCTTATTGACTATGAAATCTATGAACTTCAGTTCCCAGGCTCTGGAATGGGGAGAAAACCAGTGTCTGTAATACAGAACAGGACACACGTGAAACAAATGAAGAACCAGGTGCTCTGAATGCAGCACTGGAAACCACAGGATAAATGATCAACACATCAACTCATCCCAGAATGAAGACCACAAACAAAACCAAAAATACATTTGTAAAACTGAAGTCCAACTGTGTGGGCTGGTTCCATGGAATAATAAATCCAGATTGGGTCTTGAGGCAGACTAGGGCTTACTCAGCCAATCTTAGTAACCTGCACAAAATAATAGAAATGGATGCAAGAAAGAATAAAAGAAGGTGATATTCAGGCCACCCAATCTGCTATATGTTGTAATGCTAAATTGACAAGCACAGACACTGAGCTAAAATAAGCTGCCTCCTCTAAGTAATCTCTCAGCACACATGCCACAGAATTTCCCTTCTAAACCCACCATGATATCTGGTGTGTTTACTTTTCTTGCTTAATCACGTCTTTGATTTAACAGATATCATTGTGTACATCGTATGTTTGTCTCGACTCTGTTCTATGTGCTGGGGACAAAATATTACGTGGACACCAACTAGTTCATCCTTTCTGCACCCTGCCCATGTCTCACTTAGATTCAACAAGTTCTTCCTGCCAGGGGTGTCACCTCTTTTGGAACCAAATGGAATAGGTATAGAAACAGAGTTATAGATGAGATGAGCATACTCTACTTTGAATAACCTGCTTGACAATTAGTAGAAAGCAACCATGGACAGCATTCTATTTGATTCTCTCCTAAGCACTGTCCATAAGATTTTTCTCCCTATTCCTGAGGGAAGACTATGAGAATTGAAAAGGCCTGTGAACTTTCCAGCATCCTGTGTTTACAGATACAAAAGAGCGGTCTTCTAGGATCCTGTATAACTGAGTCTGTGTGCCTTCGTGGCTGGAAAGAGGTAAAGGGCAGTACACCAGCCAAACACAGCACCCCAAGGATTGACTGAGGCTTTTGTGGGTGTTCTTCCTTAGTACAGAGCCTGTAAGCATTATCCTCCAAGCCTCAGTCCAGGTAAAATAAAATCTATTCGGTATAGGAATGTCTACCTAACGTGAAAGGACTTTTGGAAAATAAGAAGTCAATACTGACATCAGAGGTCCAGCAACATGAAAATGAAAGGTCCCCTTGAGTGGCAGAGTCACAGTAAACAGCTACCAGTGTACTATTCTAATAAATCCAGCTACAGCTTTCTCTTGGTGTCCTCAGTAGCATTAGCCTGAGCCTCTGTTTTCCTAGGAGCCACCAAATAGAGAAGTCAAAGCCTTGGGAGATATTTGAGTCCACACAATTGCTTCTGGATATTTATAAAAAGAAATATTTTTGCCTGTTTGGGAGGAAGATGGCTCCTTACAGTATGTAAGGGCATTGTCACTAAGCCCAATGACCTGGGTTAGAGCACCAGAACTCACTTGGTGAAAGGAGAGAACTGACACCTTAAAAAAAAAAAAAGTGATGCCTTAATCCTGCAACAGTAAGCTGAAGGCAGAGTTCACCTTGACCTTGGGAAACTGACAGAAGCAGTATGTAGGGGTTTAAAATTGTAAGACCTTAAAGGGTGATTTTTAAAAAAATGTAGAAACTGAAGTCTGAATCAACATGAACACATTAACGACAACTTTCCCTCTGAAAACAAGACCCCAGAGGAGCCGTAACATTGCAGCAAGGGTAGACCAAAAATAAACCCACCACCCTCTCCACCTCATGTCTCAGCGGGAAGTTCTCAGTGGAGCTGAGAGAAGTGAGGGCAGATGGAAGCAGTGGTGGGAATTTACAATCTGAAGAGCTCCAGTGGTGCAGTTCACTTCCAGTGAGGCTGCTGCTGAGGTGCCTGGGGAGACACGGGCACAGTCCTGGCTACTCCGAAGGACTACTGCCTTCAGCACCCACCCAGAGAAAGCAAGGACCCATAGTGAGAGGATGAGGGCCTGATGACCACCGTCAGAGAAAATGATAACTGCAGAGAAGCCGCAGAGCAACAGGAAGAGTTGGCTCCCTCGAGGGCCCAGATTCAGAAAAATCAGAGAAGCATCTTCCCAAATGACCCTTCTTATGACACATAAAGTCATGGCGGGCTCGAAACAATCTCAGAAAGAAAATTATGCCCAAAATAAAATAAGGATCCGTGTGAGTAAAAAGAAAACAAGGAAGTCTCCTGAAATTGAGAAATACAACGCAGAGAATTCCCAACTCAATGGCTACTTGCCCGTGTTCAAATAGCTGAAGAAAAGATCTGTGAATGGGGCAGGAAAAAAATCATGCAAAATGCCATACAGAGATGCAAAGAGTTCATAAATAAATGTGGAGCTTAAAGCAAAATTTAAAAAACTGTGGAAAACTTTATGCATGCATTTTTCTAAATTTCCAGAGAAAGTGGCTATAGAGACAGCATTTTTATTTGTTAACTTATATGGTAACCAACAATTTTGTGAGTCGGTGGGGAGAGAATAGGAATTTCTCAGCTCTGTAATGCCACAGACAGAGTAAAACCATAGATGCTGCTTAGCCTAACAATGAGGGTTCGTCCTAGAAAAATGCATCATAACTGAAAGCTTAAGTTCAAACACAGGCAATCATTCTAAACCTACTGACCATCCTAGTTAACCTTGGCCTGCCCTAAATACTCACAGGACACGTACTCATAGTCAAGCAAAGTCACAGAGGGGACTGTGATGGCTACTGCATGTAAGATGTTTCTGTCCCACACAGGACACAGATGAGCTTTGGGCAGGCATGGTGGGAAAGGCAATGTGTTCCAGTTCATGTCCACAATGTGGCATTCACTGTGCAGCTAGTAGGAAGCCTCTGACCACCGGTACTCAGCATCTCAGAAGTAACTAGGCATTCAAATACATAAGCCTATGGGTGCTGTTCTTTTTTTAAATGTGTTTGTTCACTTTACATCCCAATTGAAGTCCTCCTCTCTCCTCTTTTCTTAGTTCCACCCTCCTATACCCCTTCTCCCACACCCCCTTCCCCTTCTTCTCAGAGAAGGGAAGCACCCCTGCCCCAGCTTCGGCATATCAAGTCTTATCAGGACTATGTGCATCCTCTCCCACTGAGGCCAGACCGGACAGCCAAGCTAGAGGAAAGGGATCCAAAGGCAGGCAACAGAGTCCTAGTCAGAGACAGTCCTGCTCTAAGGAAATAAAATAGTCATAGGAAGTAGATGGGTGCCATTCTGATTCAAACCTCCACCTTGGGAGACAGAGGTCTACAAATGAGCCATGTGGCCCCTAGGGTAGACGCAGAGGAGGCAGCATCCTGTCTCTCTGCTATAAAGCATATGTGGGTAAATAGGTACATATTTTCCAGTCATGACTGAGCCATACACATGCACAATACTTCTTTGAAGCTAGAAGCTAGATCTAATTTCTATTCTTCACTCAAAGAGATAAGCAAATCTTGAATGGCACCCAACCATTTCTAGGTTCTCAAGGTAAAACAAAGAACAATATAGATAGCTCTCATCTTTATAAAGTACATATCAAAGCACAGAAATCTATCCTCATAACTTACTTATGAAAGGGGAATTCCCACTCAGCCAACGCTGGCTTGTGTTTGCCCACACTAGCATATGAATAATTAGTTGAAATCATCCAGTTGTGACCCTTGGGATAGGACCAGAGGGCTGGGTTACATTCAAGACATATACCAAATATTTGAGGTCATTTTTAGCAAATGGGCAAAATGACTCTCAGGAATCATCAAGCTTCTGTTTCTAACCTCGAAGATTCTTCACAGAAAGAGGAAATGGATATCTGCTACTAGGAAGAAAAAAATCATCATCCCTGCAAAGTAGACAAGAGTGTGGCTGGGGTGTGACTCACTGACAGGACATTCCCAGAGAGAGGAAGTGACAGTGTGAAAACCCAAGTAGGCAGGGGTGTGGCAGGGGTGGGGTGGGAGACTATTTCATAGCAGGGAGGAAAACATTGCAGACTGTCCACTCTAGAGAGAAGTTGTAACCACTGGGTCCTAGAGGCTAGCTTCTGCCATACTTCTGTCTATTGGGCCAGCCCAGGCTCCTTGCATGCTGTTTTTTTCAGTCACAGCTCCAAGGTAGCTCAGGGAAAAGAAAGTCAGAGTATTAAAAAAAAAAAAAAACCCAGGACTCCAGTGCTAGTCTTCAGCTTTGTGCCTCTCTCATTCCTAAAACTCTAAGAATCCTGTTCTCTCCAAGTACCACATCAGCCTTTAAATGTGCTTAGACAAAGGGGAGGGTCAGCTCAGAGTACAGTTGGCCTCCTGAATGGACTTGAAATCAGGAAAGACACTGGATTAGGTACCCATAGCCATGCAAACCTGCACCCATGTACATTTAGGGACCTTTCTATTCCACAGTGTGGCATCAGGCTGGGCAATGTGACCCCGACCTCTTCCTCTCACAACGTGGTGGTCCTACTCTCCATCAACTTTGTCATAATTAGCTTTCATAGTATCTTGAGATTCTCTCCCTTTGGAGCTCCCAGACCTCCAATCTTACAAAGGGTGTGACCCAAGCCTGGGGACCCAAAGTCAGGGCTTTCTCTCTACCCCAACCCTAGTTGTTGCTGGCCCCTCAACCATGTCCCGTCTCCTCTCCAGACTGGACTTGGGCACATGTTTTAGGATTTACTTCACCATCTCCTCAGTTGGAAACCATCAGGTACCTTCTCTCTCCATCCTTCTGTTTCCTTTCACTCTGGGCGTTTGTGTCTGGCCCTGCCTTTGCCTCCTAGGAAGGGCTTCCTACTCAGGAGCTTGGATTTCTGAAGCTAGCATAAACCTACTGCCTGAGACAACTTTTAATATTCAAAACTGGGTCCAGAGTTTTCAGTATCTATTGTCAAGCTAATTCTGATTCTCAAAGTCTTAATTTTTATAACTGGAGAATAGAGATAGAGCAGCACATACATTGACAAGAACACAGTATGGCACATCTATGAAACACATGATGGTCCGACATATTTTTTGTACTAGAACTTGAACACTTGTATTAGAAGTACATTGCAGAAACTGGGCAGAGCACTTTGACCAAATAAACCTTGATGCTTACATCATATGCACCTTTTCTTTTTCTTATATTTATTTATTTTCATGTATACGTATATGCATATGCACATGTGTTAGTTTACACGCACTGCATGAGAGCATGTATATACAGAGACCAGAAAAGGACATAAGTCCTTTTTAAGCTAAAGTTTCAGCTGTTTATGAGTTGCCATGTAGATGCCAGACACTGAACCTGGGTCCTCTACAAGAGAACCGCTCCACGCTCTTCAGCATGGAGCCATCTCTCCAACCCCAGTATGTGTCCTTTTACTTAACAATCAATCACTAAAATTCTGTGCAGAAAAAAAAGAAATATATCATGTATGAAACACAGTTAGCCCAAGAATTCTGCTCCATGAACTTGTGTGTCACATTAAGAAACTCATATCAATCTTAAGCCAATATCACTAAGATAATAAAAAGTAATGTTTCATGTTCAAATTATGAAATCCACCTAGACATTAAGAGTGATTTTATAGTTCAAAACTAAGCGATAAACTTCCTTTAATACACTAGATGGGGAAAAGCGATATTCAGCCCAAGTATCTTGTCTAGCATGGTTAACTTTGGTTTTAGAGTACTTGGAAGATAAAAAAAATTTCAAACGTTATGAAACTAAACTATTGACAGTGATTATCCTTAGGTCATGGGATTTGGGCTCATTTAAATGAAACTGTATTAGCTAATTAGAAAATAAACTTTAGGAAATGATTGCTATAATCATCATAGCAGGAGAAAATGGAGTATCAACGGGGCTATATTGACCACAGACAGTTCTCACAACTGCTGTTTCTAAATATCAGGAAGGAATGCAGAGCCTGGAGCTATTTCTGGCTGGGGCCATGCTGTGCTATATCTTACTCTGCGTGGGAGGATGGGTGTGTGAACTCCCAGGAATTTAGGAACCCAGATTTCCTCCATCTGTAACCTCCCTACGAACACAGTGGCCATGTCTACACTGCCATAGGAATTTCAAAGATGAATTATTTCTTATTGTTTGTGAATCCAGTTTTCAAAATAGATAGGAACCTAGTCATAGATAAATGATGTCTTTTACAACACCTTACCCTTAGAATGCTCTGGAAGCCCACATTCACTGAATGAAAGAATGACTACTCACATTCGGGGCACATGGGGATTTAGCATACCTTCCAAACAAGTTGGGAAGCAGAAAGAATCAACAGTCCTTCAAATGGAAGCATAGTTTTATCCACAAGAGAACCTCATAAAATCCAGCTCAGAAATGTGTTCAGTAGGGTTCCCACAGCCCCCGGAACTGACAGTCATCTTTATGCATATCCTATGGAGCCCATTCCAGCTCCAGCAACTCAAAATTTACAGCCTATTTCACTATGGGGAAATAAAACTCCTGAATATGTCCAAAGTCATTGAAATAAGGATCAGAATTCTATCTGCCCACCCCAAGTTGAATAAAAGATAAATTAGAGGATGGGGAGATATTGGAGTCAGTATGTGTCCACTTACAAGACTGAGGATAAGTTGGATCCCCAGGACCCAATTTTTAAAAAAATCCAGCCATGTTGGTTTGAGTTTGTAATCCCAGCCATAGGGAGGAAGAGGCAGGGTAGTAGTAATTCCTGGGATTCTCTGGCCAGACAGCCTAACCTAATTGATAAATTCCAGACCAGTTAAATACCCTGTCTCTAAAGAGCAACGTGTCCTGAGGAATGGTACCCAAAGTTGAATTCTGTTCTTTACACACGTGTGAACTTAAATGCAAGCAAACACACACACACACACACACACACACACACACACACACACACACATACACCTAAGCAAGAGCATCCATATGTAAAATGTATGGAGGAATACTAGCCATAATTAGAGGCCTCTGTCTATTACTTCCATCTGTACTTGTCTGTACACAGAACTGATTCAAAATTGGTTTTCAAGATGTTACCACAGACACAGAAGTTATACACACAAGGACAAGGCACCCCATGCTTTCTGTATCGTCCTGTGGAACCATCCACTGTGGTCAGCCAACCTCTGGTTTCTGTCCTACCTGGCTTTTCTTGCTGTTACTGTCTCTACTGTAGTATCCCCTAAAAAACACATGTACTGAAGGAAAGATCTTCAGCACAAGCACTCAGCAGAAGTAGAGATTGGCTTGGACGGGCTCCATACTCATCCTGGTCAACTCAGTGCTGAATTCAGATTTTAAACTAGATAGTTGAACAGTGGTGAGACTGCATAAGGTGTAGATTTGGAGGATGCCAGTCACTGGAGAGGGTGTCTTTGAAACATGTACCCCCCCCCTTGCATCCCCTCTTGTTCCCTCTGCTTCCTGTCTGCCATGTGTTCAGCAGTATTTCTTTGCCATGCCCTTGCCCATGCTGTTCTGACCCAAGCAAACAAGGATTGAGCCTCTGAGATGTCTCTCCCCTTGAGCTGTCTCTCTCGAGTGTTTGTTTCTGGCCAGAACATTTGATTCATGCATTCCCCTCCCCACTCTTGACCCTATACCCTCACTCACTCCACCCTCATCTCAACCTTATACCTCCCATCCTGACCCACATATACCTCATACTGTTCCTGCTCCGGGTGCACTGCCAGGGCTCCCTGTCTTTGGAGTCCTTCCCAAGCCCTTGTTCTTCAGGCTTGCTCACTCTGTCTCCTTTGCTACAACTCCATAGGGTCCTTGTCACAATGTCAAGTATTTATAGCCTTGATTCAGAGAGGCCAATTAGGTGCCAAACTTAAATACATACATTGAGAAATTAAATTCCCGGAAAAGAAGTCTCTACACGCCTCCTTTATTTTAAAAAAAAAAAAAAGTGCCATGTGTTCTGAACTTGTATTTGCTCTTTGGAAAATGCCACAAACCCCTATTCAAGATCATCATACATGCTCCAGGTCCTTAGCCTTTATTCATGCTGAAAAAGACACAGTGTTGAGTCCAAAATGTCACTTCTGAGGGAAGTAGATGAGTCTCTACTGCCTGTAGAAGGGCACTCTGTCAGGACATGGCATAGGTCCATAGACACAGCAGGGCAGGATGCATTTCCTTCTCAAATACAAATAACAGGACTATGAAGTTGGAAAGGTGGGGTGGGGGTCTCTCTGCATAAAATGGTGCACAAGCATGAGGAGCTAATTTCCATGTCCAGAACCCACACAAAAGCTGGGCAAGGCAGTATCGTCCTTTAATATTGTCACTAGGGGACAGAAGTAGGCAAACCTCTGGAGCTTACTGGCTAACCAGTTTAGGCTAAACCAGTGAGCATCAGGTTCAGTGTGAGACCATGTCTCAAAAACTAAGGTGGAGAGACACAAAACAGGATATTCAACACTGACCTGTGGATACATGAGTAAACCCACACACACATATATGCATGCATGTACATAGACACACACACCACTACCATCACCACCACCACCACCACAACAACAACACTAACAACATAAATATCTTCCTTATTTAATGTTTATATTTGGGAGAGCTAAGATGTCATTGTTGTATGTATGCCCCCCTCCCAGACCCATTCTAGTATCTCCTCAGCTTCCTAGTTCTGGATCAGGCAGAGTCTTAGTTGCATCCCATGGGACAAATTTTACATCAGTTCTCCTAGAAGCTAGATGCATACAAAATATTTACTATCTCCAGCTCTTCTTTTGGACAAAGAAAGAGGACAATACAGCAAAACAAAGCTTCCAGTATCAGAGGTACACCCCAAGTTCACACCTGAAGAGATACACCCCAAGTTCACACCTGAAGAGATACACCCCAAGTTCACACCTGAAGAGATACACCCCAAGTTCACACCTGAAGGGTCCAAAGAGGTCCCCATGAACACTCTCCCTCATTTCTCCCTGAAGTAATGCACAGTAAACAGGCCTCTAATGGTTTTCAATAGTTGAGACCAAAATGTTTCTCTTAATTTGCTCTTTTTAAAAGCTCCTACAATTGACACTCCCCTAAATTCTGCCATTATACACCCCTAAATGCTGAAATTCTATTCTAGCTCCTAACTACAGCAGAAAATACGACAATTGTGGAAAATGCCTAGAGAAGATATGAATGGCACATAGAAATCTCTCCTTATGCTGTGCACCTCCCATAAAAAACAGAGCTACTTACTCACAAAGCCAAAACCTGAATTTTTGGACAAATGCATCTTTTTCCTGTGACTATAGCCCTACAGTTTGTAAGCCTTGCTGTGAGTGATATTTTACACCATTTGGGTTTCAGCTTCCTATTGTGGTATAAAGTTTATTATAAAATAAGGTTTGTTTTTCTTTCCCTGTCTCTGCCCACCCAGCTTCTAGAGACTGAGCCTAGGACTTTAGACATACCAGACAAGTACACTACCAGTGAGCTACATCCCACCATTCAGCCTGTCAAGTCCCGCCTAATGGTAAAAAGAAGTTCACATGAATACATTCTGACACAATTCCTCCCCACTCTAGGATGCCACGTCTCCATTTCTCAGATGTCCACACCAAAAACCTCAGGTCAGCTCTGTAACCTTGCATGCCATCTAGTCAAGGTATACCCTTTCACTCTGGTGAGGAGAATCCCCTACTTTGCAAGCCTTGACTGTCAATCAACTGAAATACCATCCCAGTGCCCTCCTATTCCTGTCTACTTCTCTCTAACTTCTTACAGAGCTTGAATTTATCTACCCAAGACTGGCTTCAACCAAAACACATTTCTTCAAAACTATACATTCAGCAATGTTAATGTCCAAATATGAAATTTAACTGTCTTAGTCATGGTTTCTATTGCTGGGATGAAAACCCTGACCCAAGCCAATGTGGGGACGAAAGGGTTTATTTGGCTTAAACTTCCAAATCAGTGTTTATCATTAAAGGAAGTCAGGGTAGGAGCACAAACATGGCAGAAACCAATGCAGAGGCTTCCAGAGGCCATGGAGAAATGTGGCTTACTGACTCACTCATCATGGTTTGCACAGTCTGCTTTCGTATAGAACCGAGGACCACCAGCCCAGAGATGTCACTATCCTCGATGGGATGGACCCTCTTCAACCAATCACTGACTAAGAAAATTCCTACAGGTTTACTTGTAGCCCAGTCTTCTAGAGTTATTTTCTCAGCTGAAAGTCTCTTCCCTCAGATGACTCTAGCTTGTGTCAACTTGACATAAAACTAGCCAGCAGAATTGACCCCTTGTGAACTTAACACACAAACACACCACCATCAAGCCACAACTTTTCCTTTCTTATGCATCTCTAAGATCACATATTTAAAAGGAAAGTAAGGGGTTGAAGAGGTAGCTCAGTGGATAAGAGCACTGGCTGTTCTTCCAGAAAACTCACATTCAATTCCCAGTACTCACATGGCAGTTCAAAAACTGTATACAGCTCCAGTTACAAGGGATCTGACACCCTCACACAGACACAGATACAGGCAAAACACCAATACACATAAAATAAAAATAAATTTAAAAATAATTTTAAGAGTCTCACAGCCTCTACAGATTCAAATGTATTAAAAGTTCAGTCCCTTTAAAAATATACCATCTTGCCGGGCATGGTGGCACATGCCTTTAATCCCAGCACTCGGGAGGCAGAGGCAGGCAGATTTCTGAGTTCGAGGCCAGACTGGTCTACAAAGTGAGCTCCAGGACAGCCAGGGCTATACAGAGAAACCCTGTCTCAAAAAAAAAAAAATCCCATCTCTTTAAAACTCCAAAATCTCTTTTAACAGTTCAAATTCTCTCAACTGTAGGTTCCCATAAAAATCAAAATTAAGCTAAATACTTTCTTACTTCCTGGGGGAGGAATCAGGGCACACTCACAATGTGAACAAAGCAAAATCAATCCCAAACACTTAAAGACAATGCTGGGATTCACTCACAAGTTTCTGGGCTCCACCAAGGGGCTTGGGTCACTTCTCTGGCTCTGTCCTCTGCAACACACACAGCGTCTCTTCTAGGTTTTCAGCTGGTTCCACTCCACAGTTGCTGTTGTTCTTTGTGGTCATTCCATAGAATTGGGATCTCCAAAACTGCTAGGCTCCCTTGTTGCAACCGGGCTGTACTTTCATCATTAGCCTCTCCTGGGCTCTCTTCAGGGACTCCAGCACGGCCACACAGTGCCCAGCCTCAGCTACCCTCCACGACCCCTCCAGGCCTTTAAAATTGGTACCACCTGGGTGACTCTTACACTATTAAGTTTGGCTGTCAGCACAAGGTAGAACCTTGGCCTCTTCTGGAACACAGATTCTGTGTGCTGACCCGAGGAAACAGTTTCCAGATTTCATCTCAACAACACTGGTCTTTTCTTAATAAATGTGAATTTCTTAGCTCCAGCTAACCAGCATCAGTTGTTCCAGCAAAGCAAAGGTTTTCCTTTAGTGGTTCTGGTCTCTTGTTAATCAGAGCTGATTCTTCACCCCCAGCTGACCCACACAGATTCTTCATACAAAGGGTGAGGGAAGAGCCTTGCTTCTTTCTAAAACTTAAATGCCAACCCTGTATTGTCTGCACTGCCTTCAATATTCTTATCTTCCAAATTCCCAAAGAACAGCTCACTGAGCTCTCAACACTCAATGGCTTTTGTAGCCCAAAGTTCCAAAGTTCTTCCACAATCCTCCTCAAAATAACATGATCATGTCAGTCACAGCAATACTCCACTGCACTGGTTCCACCTTATCTTGGTTTGGGTTTCTATTGCTGTGATAGAATGCCGTAACCAAAACAACTTGGGGGAAAAAAAGGTTTATTTGTTTTATACTTCCATGTCACTGTTCATCATGGAAAGAAGTCAGTATAAGAAATCAATCAGGGCAGGGACCTGGAGGCAGAGGGTTGCTGCTTACTGACTTGCTCATCATGGCTTGCTCAGCCTGCTTTCTTATAGAACCTTCAATGGGATGGGCCTTTTCCTATCAATTGCTAATTAAGAAAATGCTCTTCAGGCTTGCCTATAGCCTGATGTTATGGAGGTATTTTCTAATAGCGGTTTCTCTCCCCTTAGATGACTGTTCCTTGTGTCAAGTTGACATAAAACTATCCAGCAGATTAACTAAAAATTAAAAGATTGTGGGGAGCAGGTGCGGCTTCATGGGCCAAAGATGGCACATGGCTCTATGCCAAGCCCCGTAACCTTGCTTGTTTATCCCAGTCTCAGTCATGCACAATAAAAGCAGCGCATGTAACTTGTTGGAGAGATTAGCGCAACAACTCGCGATACCATTCTATCAGCCAGTCCTACATGCTGCCTTGGACGTGTGCACTTATGATTGGGTGGTGTGAGGTGGCATGAGTGAATGGAACTATAAATTGAGGGCAGCCCCAGATGAAGTAGGCCAGAGACCAGAGACCAACTTAGCAGAGAGAGACCAGATGAGGAGACCGGACCAGTGTTAGAGAGCACCAGCAGCGTTAGGCCAGAGAGCAGCAGATGAGGAGAGCAGCATCAGCATTAGAGAGCAGCATAGGAGAGACCAGAGTGGGTGAGTGAGTGAACAGCTGCAGCTGTGTGAAACCTGAGAGAGAGAGAAGCAGAATAAAGCAGAAGCTGTGAAGGCAAGCTGCTCTAAACCCACCTTGGCATCCCGTGTCGTTTATTCCCACGGTCTCTGCTGGTCAGAGACATGTGGGTGCGTGACAAAAGATGCCTATCATTTCTGCATATTAAAATTCTTCATGAGAATGCATAGAATTTCATAGAGTATCAAATCTAAACATTCTGGGGTGGTACTCCCTACAGCTCTGTGAAGAATTTTCCTTCAGAATTTTCAACCTGACAGATGGTTCTTGAATTCGCTGAGTATCATTTATTTAATAGCATTACTATAAACATATGAAGAATTGTATGTAAATAGATGTGACATGCAAAATTTCCTTGCATTTCATTCTTAGATAATATATATATGTATATATGTATATATATCAGAACATATTTTTATTTTGCTTTTTCTTCATGTTTGATTTTTGTTTTTTATTAATTTCTGGCATTTTATATATAATCTCTTAGATCCTCATATGTAAATATACTTTAGCTTCCAAATTGAGTAATATGCATAATTCATTCTGCCTTTTTATATTTTATTACATTTTAGTTGGTGTGAGTGTGTGTACATTCATGTGAGCCCATGCTATAATGTACAAGAGGAAACCATAGGGTAACTTGCAAAAGTCAGTTGTCTTACACCCTGTGGATTCTGCAATCCAACTTGGGTAATTAAGCTTGTTTGTTGGGTCCTTTACCCACTGAGCCATCTCACCTGCCTGATTCTATTTTCTTCTTTCCATTATATTGTATTAGTTTATAGCACTCTAATGTCATCTCTTTCCTTTCTTATTGTCTATATTTATTTTATTGTATTATGCATTGTATGCATTCATTATGGATATTCCAAGAAGCTAGATGAGGTAGTTTGAATGAGAATAGCTCCATAGGCTCATATGTTTGAAAACATAGCTCCCCATTGGTTAAACTGTTTGGGAAGGGCTAGGAGGTGTGGCCTTGTTGGAGAAGGTGTGTCAATAGGGGTGAGCTTTGAAGCTTCAAAGGCCATCACTTCCAGAATACTCTCTGCCTTCTGCTTCCAAATCAAAATGTGTGTTTCTACCAGGTGGTGGTGGTGCATGCCTTTAATACTAGCACTCCAGAGGCAGAGGCAGGTAGATCTCTGAGTCTGAGGCCAGCTTGGTCTAAAGAGTGCATTAGGACAGCCACGGTTACACAGAGAACCCTCCCTTTCCCCCACCCCACCCCATCTCAAAAACAAAAACAAAAACAAAAAACAACCAAAAACAACAACAAAAAAAAGTACACTCTCATTGCCAATCCAGCTGCCTGCCACCATACCTTCCCTCCTCCATCATGGATTCTAACCCTCTGGAACCATAAGCCCAGGTAAACCCTCCTGCCAGGGTATTTTATCACAGCAATGAAGTCTAACTAGGTTTCAGCAGCACCCATGCTGGTTCCTCACCATCAGCGATTCCCACATTACACATGGACCTGCCCAAACCCTCAGGCTCCAGAGAAACGATGTTAGGGCCACTGTGGGGTTCTCTGTCTTTGAGATTGCCTTGAATTCTAAAACTAGGGTGACTTTGATAATGTTCCTTCTGACACAGCAGTTCAAGCATGAGTAACAGCTTTAGCATCAAGTCATAAAATCTATCAGCAAAAATAATCTACATCCACACTCAGGACTAGGCTCTGCCTGTCATGAATAATCTTCACATCACAGAGCAACCCTCTCCTGTAGGTCTCATTCAGTGATCAAAGAACATTCCAGGGGAATGTCCCCATCACGGGGAAGTAGCAGTAAGAAAGTGATTTTATCTGCCCATAAGTCTGTGCCTTGCCCAATAACTCTGTCAGCATTCTAGGGCCAAAGCTTTCCAAGTTACCTCCAGCTCTTAGCGTACTATTACTGTGACGAGATGCCATGACCCAGCTCTTATAAAGGAAAATGTTTCATTGTGGCTGGCTTGCAGTTTCAGAGTTCATTGTGATCATGGCAGAAAGCATGGCACCATACAAGCAGACATGGCACTGGAAAGGTAGCTCAGAGTTCTTTATATCTATATATCTGGCAGCAGGAAGAAAGAGATGGGCTTCTAAAAACCTCAAAGCAGGTCTCCAATGGCACACTTCCTCCAACAAGGCCACACCCCCAAATAATGCTACTTCCTATGAGCCTATGGGAAGGGGGGCATTTTCACTCAAACCACCACACTCAGTCTATCACTGTCTTAGTCAGGGTTTCTATTCCTGCACAAACATCATGACTAAGAAGCAAATTGGGGAGGAAAGGGTTTATTCAGCTTACACTTCCATACTGCTGTTCATCAATCACCAAAGGAAGTCAGGACTGTAACTCAAGCAGGTCAGAAAGCAGGAGCTGATCCAGAAGCCATGGAGGGATGTTCTTTACTGGCTTGCTTCCCCTGGCTTGCTCAGCCTGCTCTCTTATAGAACCCAAGACTACCAGCCCAGAGATGATCCCACCCACAAGGGGCCTTTCCCCCCTTGATCACTAATTGAGAAAATGCCTTACAGTTGGATCTCATGGAGGCATTTCCTCAACTGAAGCTCCTTTCTTTGTGATAACTCCAGCTGTGTCAAGTTGACACAAAACTAGCCAGTACAATCACCAAGTATTTCTTACCCATAAAGTCTCAGGAATCAGACTGTACCTCTCATTTTAAGGTTACAAGAGCCCAGAAGTGTCATTGAAGTGGACTGCTCTAACAGGAGCCAGAGTGCAGCCCAACTTCACCACCCTGAGTCTACTGTTTGCCCAAGTGGGACCATCAGTGTGCTTCCCTGTCCTTATGGTCTTTGTTAGGACTTTCAATGGGCTTTCCGGTCATGTTGGCCCATTCTTTTCATACCATAGTTTGCAAGAGTATTTCTCTGTCCTCCACAGCACCCATCTCTCACGAAGTAAAAGAAAAATAAAAACGGAGAGTCTTTCCATTGGAGTATTAACACAATCTATTAGGTCACATTATAGTCAATTGTGCAGAGGAAGAAAGCCTATTCAACAACATTATTTAATGGCGTTCGGATGTGCAATTGGCTCGACACGATGATGAATGCAAGGACTGAGCAGTAAAGCGGTACAGACCGCAAACAACTCTCCCTCGATGTTTATTTCCCAGGCTTAAATGAGCTCAGAGCACACAAGTGATTTGCCGTGACACCGGAATCCAATTGGAGGCTGGGATTACTGTAACTGTTTTCAGCTTGGGTGATTTAATCAGCAAATCTTCAATAGTGTAATATGCGTGTACTGAACTGACTCCAGGCTCAACAGTCTGATTTATACCCAGTGCCTGCAGACAACCATTTGTGCAGCGCATACTAGCATCTGTCTGCCTGCATCCTGGGATCACAGATGCCCACAGAAATGTGTGAGGACAGTTGAGGTCCGTGCTGTATATCACACACCCAAACAAAGAGAAAAATGCACTGGGAACACCAAGGGGGGAGAGCTTGGGGGTATTATTTGGAGACTGTTTTTAAATACTTTGAAAAATTATTCACTTACCCAATATATAAATGCAATGTAATGAGCATTACCCTAGACATATGAAGCTCATAAAGTAATGCAGAGAGAGAGAGAGAGAGAGAGAGAGAGAGAGAGAGAGATGGCATGAGAGGAGAGGGCATACCGCTCTAATATATATGAGACTGAAATCATGGGACCACAGAGATGGCTCAGTTAGTGATATAGTAGTTGTTGTGACATAAGTAGGTTTGCTTCCATATAACACATGCAATTATAGGCCTTGGAGCACAGCACGTTTTTTAACTCCAGCCCCAATGGTTGGATAACAGCAAAATCCTGAGGACTGCTGACCAGATAGTCTATCCAATCAGCAAGCTCTGGTTTCCATAAGGAAGCCTGTCTCAAAACATAAAGAGTGATTGAAGAAGAGAACCAATGTTGACCTCTGGCCTTCATACACAACTATATTTGCATACACACACTATATACACACAAAAGAATGACACCTTCACAATGAACATAGTGTGATGAAAGCTGCCAATCTTCTTGCGATGTGAACTCTCACACTTCTCTGATTGTATACAATGCTCAATATATCACTAATATTTATCCCTGCTCCTGTCTCTGCTTCTCTTACCATCTGCAAGTGGAGTGTCCTCTATACCCAGCCTCTGGTATGAGAAAGGAAATAGTTGGGTAGTCTCCTAGCTTCAAGTTCTAAGAACTTAGGTCAACTACAACATTGGAAATAAGTGGTCTAGGAGATGGTGCTGAGCAAGATGGGGTTTCTCTCTTCTAATCACCTGTGCTCTGAGTAGAGAGAAGAGGTAGAAATGAGGTTCAAGGTGGAGGTGAGGCTTATCTCCCCTGACTGCAAGCAGGAAAAGCCCAGACAGGTGATAGTTCTAAGAGATCAAGGTTAATGGGCTTTGACCATTAGTCAACATGTTCAGGACCGGTATTAGTCAGGATTCCCTAGAGGTTTGAATAAGAATGGTCCCCATTGGCTGGTTGATTGTTCACCAGGGAGTGGTACTATTGGAAAGGATTAGGAGGTGGGGACTTGTTGAACGAAATATGTCAATGGATGTATGGTGTGAGTTTTCAAATCCTCATACCAAACCTAGATTCTTTCTCAGCCAGTGAATCAGAGCATAGCTCTCAGCTTTTTCTCCAGTACCATTTCTGCCTATGGGCTGCTATGCTTCCAGCCATACTGATAATGAACTAAACCTCTGAACTGTAAGCCAGTCCCAATGAAATGTTTTCCTTTATAAGAGGTGCTGTGGTCATGGTGGCTTTTCACAGCAATAGAATACTAACTAATACAGAAACAGAACTTATAGAATGTGTGTGTATATATTTGGGATTTATTAAAATAGCTTACAGGCTAGGATGCAGTTAGTAAACAATGACTGTCTACCAAGGGAAGGTCCAAGAATTGAGTAATTGTTCAGTGCATGAGACTGGATGTCTCAGCTGGTCTTAAGTATACATCAGAATCCTAACGAAGTAGGCTCTGATGCTAGTGAAGGAAAGGACTTGCCAGTAAGAGTAAGGACAATCAGGCAAAGAGGTGGGAGCTTCCTTCTTCCATGTCCTTTATATAGGCGTTCAGCAAAAAAGTGAATCTTCCCACCCCAAAAGATCCAGATTAAAAGTGTCTCTTTCCACTTCAAATGATTTAAATCAGAAAAAAAACCCTCCTAGGAGAACCTAGCTACCTGAGAGAAAATTCACAGAGAAGTAAAGCAAGTCAGGGATGGACACAGACCAGCATCTTTCTGTTTGCTAAAGGAAGACTGTCTTTATTTGTTCCTCTCAGCTTATCAGAGACCCCAAAGTATGCATGTGTTCTTCAGCTTCAGTTTACCAACTATAACTAAATGCAATAGAAAAAAAAAAAACCCTAAAATAACACAGTCTCTTTCTGCAAGATGCTACCAGCTTGTAGAAGGTTTTAATATATTTACTTATTTATTTGTGTGTGCAGGCATGTTCATGTGTGTGTGTGTGTGTGTGTGCATGTGATGAGTAGGTGTATGGGTGCATTCATACTACTGTCACTTCTGTGGAGTTCAGAGGACAACTCATGGTGTTGGTTCTGCTCACCTGTCATGTGGGACCAATTCATGTGGTATCAGTTCAGGTTTTCAGGCTTGGTGGCAAGTGTCCTTATGTGCTGAGCCTTCTTGGTGGCCTTGCTTATAGAGAATTTTATCCAACAACTTTAATGTTCTTTAAACCCAATTGTGGGGGCTGGTGAGATGGCTCAGCGGGTAAGAGCACCCGACTGCTCTTCCGAAGGTGATAAGTTCAAATCCCAGCAACCACATGGTGGCTCACAACCATCCGTAACGAGATCTGGCTCCCTCTTCTGGAGTCTCTGAGGACAGCTACAGTGTACTTACATATAATAAAATAAAATAAATCTTTAAAAAAAAAAAAAAAAAACCCAATTGTGTCTTACCCAGATTCCTGACTTGGGTGTGGCTACACCTACACCGTGAAGATAGTAACCCTTGCTAAGTTCCTTTTCCTGTCATACGCAGTTCTGGGAATGACTACTCAGGTCTCCTCTCACTATTGTTAGCATTAAGAGGTTTTCTGGATTGGCAAATATCCTCATGTAGACTTGACTTCAAAAGGATTGCTAAAACAGCAGATCAAAATTCACAATTCATGAATGGATTCATATG
Organism: Mus minutoides; assembly: GCA_902729485.2. Taxonomy (NCBI): domain Eukaryota; kingdom Metazoa; phylum Chordata; class Mammalia; order Rodentia; family Muridae; genus Mus; species Mus minutoides. Next base: position 45,566 of record CACVCL010034256.1, read on the forward strand.
TTATGAACTGAGGCCCCTCCTACCAATAAAAAGAAGTGGAAGATGTAGAAAGTAGGCCCTGACCTTGGACAGAGCATAGAATCCATGGCCCGGGCCTTGGACCAAGCATAGAATTACAGCTCTTGGCATTGAAAGACTATGGAATCCATGACTCTTGGCATTGGGAATAGTATAGAACCCATGACCTTTGGCTTGGACATATTCTAGAATCAGTGACTCTTTACTTGAATGGATCCTAGAATCCATGGCCCTTGACCTTGGACAGATGATAGAATCCATGGCCTTTGACTTTGAATGTATAACATCCAATCTTTCTGTTCTTCTATAAGAATGAATCATGCTTTGAAGTTCAAGATGAAGCCATAGTGGTTCAGTTTTGCAGCCTTAACAGTGTGTGAGAAATTCTATTAGTCTTCAAGTCCCTTGACAGGGAGACTCAAACAAAAAGGCAAATGACCACATTCGCTTTGATGAAGTTAGTATATCTAGCTTCCTGGTGAATACAGGTTCATTTCTGGAAAGCCTCTTATGAGGTGCTTAAAGGCTAAATGCCATTAGCATCCTCAGCATCTTGATATGCCACTGGACATTTGGCTCCTTTGAGGATGCAAAGTTGTAGGGTAAAAGATAGAAGTTTGAGGACCTGTCCTGAGTAGTCACACAGGTCTAAGGATTCATTAGAGGAGAGAGTATAAAACTAGGCAGGAGGAAGACAAAGAAGAGAAGGAGGGGAAAATGAAGAAAGGGAAAGCAGAAGAAAGTAGGAAATAAGAAGGAGGAAGGGAAGAAGGAAAAACAATTGGAAAAGGTAGAAAAGGGTGAGGGATATATAAAAAGAGAGAGAAAGGAAGGGATGGTGGGCGCACGAGAACCAGAGAGAGAAAAGGAGGAAAGAGAGGAAAAAAGGAGAAAGGAAGAGAAAGAAGAAAGTTAGAGGGAAAGAGGAAAGAAGGAAGGATGGAAACCAGGGAAGAAGGCAGACAGACTTACTAGTATTCCATGATTTTCTTCTCGACAGACTTATTAAATTTTTTTTTCTGGTAGACATATGACTCAGGATTTTGTAAAGCAAAATCCCACTCAGCTGACAATACTGACTGAGAGTGGGCATCTCCTTACACACAAAGCATTCGCCTACCTCCCACGCCACTGAAACCCTACCCTACCCCACTTCAAACCCCAGACCACACACTCTTTGCTTTTTGAAACTTTCCTTGAGCCTGCTTGTGGCTCCTTCCATGGAACAGAACGACCTGCCTCCCCTCAGTCTCCCTCCAGGTAGTAAGATCCTTCCAGGGGGAATCAAGCTATTCAAAATGCTACTGTACTAGAGATTGTATCAGGGACCTCCCAGCTTTCGAGTGCTTATTAGAATGAAATGCAGGCTCTTCAGCCAGGCAAGTCCAGTAGGGCTGCACATGCCATTGTTTCATGACATTAGCAATGATCCTACCCCAAGTCTCAGTTTTCTCACTTTCAAAATGCCTGGTAACTAGTTGTAAAATAGGGGCAAATGAGAAGAATCAGATGCCCAGTCGGCCCTAAGGACTTTCTCCTTTAAATTCACCATCCCCTGTGGTCATGGCAGTGTAGTCCAGCTTAGGAAGGGCCTGGACATCTATGGACCATTACCAGTCAGAAAGCGATGCACAGCTCTTCCTTGGGAACTTCAGTGTGTTCTTTCTGGTAACAATTTCTTCTCTGTTTAGCCAGGATTATAAAGTACCAAAATCACCAGAGAAGAAATCCACAGACCTGTTTTTAGAAGTGGCTTTGGTAGGGGTGCAGGTGGAGAAAGACTCAATTTTCTTTAGAGGTGGGCCACTGGGAATGTAACCATGCTCCACTAAGTATTTGAAAAACACAAATTGGACTTGGTTGTTGTTGTTGAAGGGGGAGGTTAGAAAGAGGAGGGGCAGACAGAGAAAGACTGGGAAATGAATATGATAAGGGCATATGAGGTAAAATGCCCAAAAAGTCAATAAAAATATTTTTGAACAAAAAAAAAGTAGCTTCTTACATGGCATCTGTGAGTTTTTCTCACAATTACTTATCCGATGACAAAGTTCAGAGCTATAAGCAGGGGCAGGTGATGTCCACTTTGGGATATTTATTGGATTTGCAACTAACACAAAATGGTCTAAAAATATTTCTGGAAAATCATCTTTCCATCCATGGGGAAGGGTAGGTTGGCATGCAGGTGTTTCAAATCAAGGCATGCAGGGGCTGGAAAGCTGACCCAATCAATAAGAGCACCAGCACCAGAGGACCCGGGTTCTGTTCTCAGCAACCACACAATGGTTCACAAGCATCCATGACTCCAGTTCCAAGAGATCAATGTCCTCTTCCGATCTGCACAGACACCAAGTATATGTGCAGTACACAAACATACATGGAGGCAAGACCCATACACGTAAACATACAAGTGAGTAAATAAATACATAACAGTAAAGACTACTCACAGAAACTTGAGAGGCAAGCCTCCACCACTGACCCAGTGTGATCTTCTCTAGAGGGCCAACTTGAAGGAGTTGGGTTTCTGGCTCTTTCGTAGAGTTCAGTCTTAACCCCTGTGAGCATCAGCTGTGAGGTTCCTGTTGACTAAAGGACTGCACAGCCTCAACTTGCCTGAAGGAGAGAAGAGAAATGGGTACTCTACAGGATGATATTGCTTGTTTTTAAGCTACCCGGGGGCTGCTCTTCTTAAGCATAGACTTGCACAAAGGAATTCTACAGGGATATAACTCTCCATGTCAGGTTATCACAGCAGCACACTCTGCAAATGTGTCTGATCCGTTTTAAGCTGTAGACACTGTGAACTATGACAGGATTCTCAGCCTTTTTGCCTTGGACACCTCCAACTCCCACCTCCCAGGAACCCAAGCGTTCTTCCTTCCACTGAGAGGACCTCATGAAAGGATGTTCTGTGAAGAGCCACTCAACTCCTGCTTTTGCTTTTACAGAAGACAAGATGTCACCAAGGAGTTGACCTTGAACTCACAACAATCCTCCTGCTTCAGCCTCTTGAAGGCCATGCCAGGCTTTCCATTGGCTCGTTCTAGCCTCTTTCCCTCTTTTTAGAGCTTCCGGGTCATGTCTTTGTTCTGTTTTTCATATGTTTAATATACAGTGTATCAGTCACTGGAATTCTATTTGAACAACTAAGCCCCCTGCCAAGATAATTCCTCCTTAGGCAGCTACCTCAGGGCTTTCTGAGAATGGTAGATTTCTCTGGCCCTTCTTCAGAACCCTGAGCAACATGACCATGATTGTCTCCAATCCTGAGTATAACCAGTGATCACCTATGTCTTCACCATGTTGTTGACTTTGTTGACTTTGCCGTTGTCATTGCTACTGCTAGCTGAGAACAGAGGCCAGGATTCTGCATTTATAAGCAACAACCCGGTGGTGTCCATGTTGTTAGTGGAAAGCCACATTTTAACTTCAAGGGCTTATTTCAAGGCAGGGAGGAACTACACAACAGGTCAGGGGACTCGCAACCTCAAGGACTGGGGTGTTGGGACCCCTACAAGGTGCATCTATTTACTGCTTGATCGATGGCCCTGGGCAACCGGGCTTCCTGCCTGCTGCTCTGGCAGGAGCCTGGCATTGTCAGATGGCTGACATGCCAGGGGAGGCCTGGCCAGCAGCCAGCTCTGCCGTTCACAGCCTCTCTCTTCCCCGTGGCTCCTTCTGCATGCAGAGGTGCCAAGGTTCATGGAACACCTGGCCTCTCACACCTGCAGCCCCAGGGCCTGCTGCCTGCCGAGGAGTACCTGCTGGCTCTGGCCAGCAAGGATAAGGTGGCACCGCAGGTGGGCTAGGCCGACACTTAGGATGGCAGAGTGGGCCAGGGAGGAGGCAGCTGCAGAAGCAAACCCTAATGCAGCAGCAGAAGCCTAATGCAGCAGCAGAAGCCTAATGCAGCAGCAGAAGCCTAATGCAGCAGCAGAAGCCTAATGCAGCAGCAGAAGCCTAATGCAGCAGCAGAAGCCTAATGCAGCAGCAGAAGCCTAATGCAGCAGCAGAAGCCTAATGCAGCAGCAGAAGCCTAATCCAGCAGGAACTCTGGAGAGCCTCAGAGCAGGCAGGTGGCTCTGGAGTCCAGCGAGTCCTTTCCTAGTGCCTTGCCTGAACCAGCAGCTGGCTAATGCAGGGCCACCCTTGCTGGGTGTGTGTGTATGTGAAGCAGACAGAGGCTGCTAGAAACTCCCAGTGGAGTCTTTGCAAGATGCATTCGCATTCAGTCTTCACCTAAATCAACATCACCCTACTGGCTCCGCTAAAGTGAAACCTGCTTTTCTGACTCTCGAATAATGACAGTGTGGGGCTGCTGGTTGAAAGTGCAGATAAACCATTTTTTTCTCATTAAAATGAGAGTCCTCATTTAGATTTTTTTTTTCCTCTCTATAGTTCTGTCGTGCCAGCAATCCCTGAGATAGAAAGGTGGCGATGCATGTGTGAATGTTGGCATGATGATTTGCCCTTGAGCAGTAACTCGAGGCTGTAGTGGAAACAGGCTTTGCACTTAATTCTAATGAAGTCACTCTTTCCCTGCACTGAGATGTGTACTCAGAGACATGTGTCTCTGCAATATGTCGTGTGTGTATTTTTTGATCTTGCAGTATGGTCTGCACATCTCCCGTGGCACACTCTCCTGAGAGTTAATCGAAGCAGCTCCTCATTCTCATTGTCTACGAATACTCAGGTCATCTGAGCCCTAGGGAAAGAACTTGAAGCGTGTGAGATTTAATATCCATGGTAAATGTTGATTCTTCAGGCAATGTCCATGCTAGAGAGATTGCTCAATGAGAAAAACTATTTGCTCAAAAGCATTGAGGCCTGAGTTCAAATCTCCGGAATCAAGATAAAGATAGACACTATATGGCATTAGTAAGAGGATTAGTGGGAGGTAGAGACAAGAGAATCCCAGAAGCCAGTGGGCCAGCTACCTGGGTGTACAAATCTGTGAACAACAACAAAAAAAGCTTGTCTGGAACAAAACAGAAGCTGAGGACCAACAGCCAAGGCTGTCCTCTGCCCTATATATTCATGTGCCTATAGTTAGCACACATGGGAACACAATACACATATACACAGTAGCACAAACACACATACAGTACAGGAACACATATAGCACATGGGCAGACACACACATACATACACTATCACCCATGCACACACACAGAAAAATTATACACAGGAACACAACACATACACACAGTAGCAAAAAGCACATATACAGGGCCACACACACACACAATAGCACATACAGGAGCACATAAGTATACACACAGGAACACTTACAGCACAGGAGCACATACAGCAAATGGGCACACACACATACATACAATAATGCACACACACAAAATAATTATACACAGGAACATAGCACATACACATAGTAGCACACAACACATATGCAAGAGCATATACATATACACATACAGGAGCATACATGTACACACACAGCAGCATATACAGTACAGGAGCACGCACACATATGCAGGAGCACATACACAGGTGCAGACACATTCACCATACACAGTAGCACACCTTTCAACTCTTTCTCTGCCTGTCTTTGTCACACATTTGCCTGTGGTCTTCTGTGTGTGTGTACTCGTGTGTGTGTGTGTGTGTGTGTGTGTGTGTGTGTGTGTAAAGCATACAGACAAAAGGAAGCATACAGACACATGCATCACGGAGTTTAACCTAATTAAAAGGTCTTTTGAAGTGCAGCCCTGCATCTCCATGCCAGGTCAGACATCACAACACTATTTCAAGGACTTGTCAGCTTAGTCCCCAGATCAGCAAGGAGAAAGCTAAGGCTTTTCTCCTTCTTACTCTGTTGGTGGGGAAGAGACACAAAAGCAATTGTGTGACCTTCCCATGGTCAGCTACAGCAACAACTGATGATGTAATTAGATGCTACTTGGCTTTGGCTGTGTTCTTGTCCTTCGTTAGGATTCAGGTTGTGAGAAAGATGCTAGGATGAATCAGGGTTGGCTCTGTTCTGTGTGATGATGACTTCGGGGAAGGGCAAGGATGACCAGGCATGTTTCTCTTCTATGAATGTGTCACTGCCTGACACATTGCAAAGCACTCAGAACTCACCAAGGAATATGCAAGCTTTTGGCCCCATTGGACCACATAATCATACTCAAAAAACCAGGAAATCCAGTTAAAAAGAAGGTTCTGTTCAGACACCCAGGCCTCGTGTCTGATCTAGGAAATGAACACGTAAGAAAAACAATGATATCACAATATTGATTTGGAGACTTTTTTTCCTTCCTTCCTTCCTTCCTTCCTTCCTTCCTTCCTTCCTTCCTTCCTTCCTTCCTTCCTTCCCCCCCTCCTCCCTCCCTCCCTTCCTCCCTCCCTCCCTCCCTCCCTCCTTTCCCTTCTTTCCAACAAGATCTTGATATGTAGCTTTGGCTTGCCTAAAACTCATTATGTAAACCAGGTTTGCCTCAAATTCACAGAGATCTACCTGCCTCTTGAATAAAGGGATAAAAGGTATGTGCCACCACATCTGACTTGAGAGATCTTTCCTGGATCTATAGAGCCAAGGACAATCTTGAGATTTTGAACATCCTCTGTGTGTGTGTGTGTGTGTGTGTGTGTGTGTGTGTGTGTGTGTGTGCATATGATTATATGCACCTGAGTGCAGGTGTTTCTGGAAGCCAGAAAAGAATATTGAAGATGAAGTTATAAGGGGTTGTAAGCTGGGAGATGAACTCAGGTCTGCAAGCAGTACAAGCTCTTACCTGCTTAGCCAGCCCACTGGTCTCCTTACCAATATAATTCCATCAAGAGTCAATCCTGCTTGTAATGACTCTCTTTTCACTAAGTCATTGTAATAAAATTTGTTCAAGAATCTAGGTTATTGCCGGGCGGTGGTGGCGCATGCCTTTAATCCCAGCATTCGGGAGGCAGAGGCAGGCAGATTTCTGAGTTCGAGGCCAGCCTGGTCTACAAAGTGAGTTCCAGGACAGCCAACAGCCAGGACTATACAGAGAAACCTTGTCTCGAAAAACAAACAAACAAACAAACAAACAAACAAACAAAGAAGAATCTAGGTTATTTAATGAAGCGGGATATTTTTTACATTCTGAGGAGAAACAACAACCAGGCTCATGAGTTGCAAACACATGTTTATGTATCATGGACGGCTCTTTCCACCTGGGTGAATCAATATCTTTCTTTCTTTCTTGCTTGCTTGCTTGCTTGCTTGCTTGCTTTCATTCATTCATTCATTCATTCATTCACTCATTCATTATAAGCTAGTTAAATATCTGTGCTGTCCTAGTCAGTTTGTTCAGGGTTTTAATGATGAGAATGCCTCCCACTTTAGATCAATGTCTATTTAGTGATTGTATTAGTTGGGGTCCTTGAGAGGAACAAAACTGCTGGAATGATTCTGCATATATCAAAAGTGGATTTATTAAAGTAGCTCCCAGGCTGTGATCCATCATCCAGTGATGGCTCTCAGAAGATAGCCATCAAAAAGGCCAAGAATCTGATAACTGTTTAGTCCTTGAGTCTGGATGTCTCAGTTGGTCTTCATTCTAAGTCTTTAAACAGAGATAAACATGAGGAGCCATTGAGATGACTCTGTGGGTAAAGATACCATGTAAACCTGAAGACCTGAGTTCAATCTTCAGAACCCGTGTTAGCATGGAAGGAGAGTACTGACTCCACATATGTGTCCTCTGACTCCCTATGCATGCTACAGCACACTGGCACCCACGCACATCAAACACACAGAGTAATAATCATAAAATTGTTGTTGTTGTTGTTGTTGTTGTTATAAGATCCAGTTAAATCTGATGTCCCGGTTTATACCCTCACAACTCTTAGCTTTTGTGGAAGGGAAGAACAGAAAGTCAGACTTGGAGAAAAGTGATGTTCTGCAAAGCTTAGCATTGTGTTATGTTTTGCAGACCCCTAAGTTTAGTTGAAGGTAGAAGCTACCACTGAAGGCCTACTTCCCCCAGAAGAGGCCTTCCTTCATTTCTTCTCTTCTTTACGTATTGTCTCCTGCTGACTGGCAACCTGTGATGCAGCTGATGGTGCAGAACTCTACCATCAGCATAAACAATGTGAATGAAAAGCTGGGGTACCAGCCAAGTGTCTATTCAGTCTGCTGTGTACCTGCAGACTGCTGCCTGATGGGACACAGACCCCACAGGCACCACTGACTAGGTAGCCATCACTCACACCTAGAATCCCATACCACTGGTAGTCTATGGCTGAACTTCAGCTAGGCTCCTAACCACTCAAGAACATTTTCCCTAATGTGAAACTTCAGGATGGACTTCCATGGTACATCTCCTTGCTTTCTTCTTCCTAGAAAAATTAGAAAACCACTTCCCTAAGCAGCACAAACATATTCAGAGGAAATGTCCCAAACCCCACTATTCCTAGGTTCATCTCCTGTAACCTAGTACTACAGCACATGTTTATGATGCTACTTTATAATCATACTATTTAAAAAGAATGTTATGGATGATTTGAGTCTCACAGAACCCTTAGACACAGGTACAAATTATTCAGCCATTTGGCCAACATAGAAACAAAGATGTCCCCTAGGGACTGCATGCCTGGTCTTCAGTCCTGACATTTAACAATTGGAGATTCTGAGTCACAATGTTGAAGCTTTTGGCTGGATTTTTCTGGGCTAATTGTCCTACAGTAGACCTTATGCTTCAGAGTGCAGCATGTATCAAAGTGTCAAAAGCTTTTAGTTGATATCACATCCTGGAAAGCAGAGCTTACATCCCTAAGTATGTCCACACAACTACTACAGATTATTACAGAGGGAATGAGATGTGGGCTCAACTGCACAGGGCAGTAGGCAGCTAATTCATTATAAAGTGTCTTCAGACTTCAGACTGGGAATTTCTTAGCATGGGAGAGTTTTCTTGCCTCTGGTTTGCTCTTCTGGAAGATATATGTAGATTTAGATTCTATCTGTTTCAGTGGGGAGGAGATATATGTATGTATATATATATATATGTATATATATATATATATTTATATTTATATATATATATTTATTTATATATATATATAAAATCTTACACATGTTTAGACTTCAGTATGTTGTACAGGCAGTTCTCAGACCATTTTAGTATGGGACATAGTATTATTCTATAGAATTGTTGTGATTAGCATTGACACAATAAACTTCCCCTGAGGTGGCTGAGCAAGGAAATACATGCCCAGGAAATACTGCAAATGCCTTTCCTTTTATACCCTAGATCTTATTCTTCAGAGTTAGTTCCAGAATTAGATACCCAGCATCAATACTTGTGCAGCCGTTCATTCCCCCAGAATGCTATTAAATACCCTCTCATCCTCTGCCTGCAAGAGGTTAAATACAGGCATACCATATGCATTTAGGAATATCACATTTAAATCCCGAGGAAAATACCAAATATACATGGGTAAAGGATATACTTCCCCACAAGACAGAATGAGAGAACTGAAACAAAACAAAACAAAACAAAACATCATTAGGTCTGAGAAGATATATTGCCTCCCTAAGGTCAGGATTTCTGTATTAACTCTGTGGTCTGCCTTATTGCCTGGTCCAGGGAAGCAGGACAGAGTATCTATGGGTACCAGCTTCCCTGCCCTCATGCTCTATCCTATTTATAGATGCATCCACCCACTACAGATCATAACACTTGCTTTGTGTTGTCTTCAAACACCCTCACATTTACAATTACATGTACAAATACACAGATTTGTGTAGATTTGTATAGTCTTAGAGGCTCCCAGGGCCTTGTTTCATAAGGAGAAATCACTGGGTTAAATTATCCTTTAGAGAAAGAAAATCAAGGTGCTGCAGTTGAAAAAAGTACATCAGTGGTGACACATGAAACATCTTGTGTTGCACTCAATTCTCCATGAGAGAGAGAGAGAGAAAGAGAGAGAGAGAGAGAGAGAGAGAGAGAGAGAGAGAGAGAGAGAGAGGAGCCATCCACCACTAACAATAACAAAAACCAGCTAGGATCAATTCATAGTAACACTGGCGGGATATTGAGAGCACCACACTAAGTCCCGTGGGAAAGTACAGTTTCAGTCAAGTTCAAGGTAAAGGACAACCAATAAGTAGGTCTTGGGCAATGTGCTGTGCCTGTGAGAGACTGGGGGAGGGGGGCATGCCCCAGGGACAGGGGCAGCACTCACCTCCATGGTAGGGCTGATGGGAAATGATGCTCCTCCTTCAAAGGAGCCCAATGAAAGCAATGACTTATCCACTGGCCGCCATGTTCCTGGGATTCCACCCCTGACACCTGTGCTCACGGTGTCTGCAAACTGAAATTCACACCAATTGTCTTGGATTTTTTGTCTCCTTTTCCTGCCTCCAAAATTCACTAGGGAGCTGGGAGAGAGGAACTTCATTGTATGGAAGTATCTCAGGCCTGAAACAGATCTTTATAAATAACTGAGAGGAACTTCCTGCATAGCCCTCCCGGCTCCAGACACATCCCTGGCATCCATTATCCTGGCTTGGGTGGGGCCAACTGTGTAGATTTGATCTCTGGAGAAAACTGGAGTGTCAATATGATGACAGTTGGAACAAAGGCACACGTGCAGGGACTAAGGACTGACATGACAAGGTCAAGGTAAATTCTTCCTGCAATGAGGAAAGGTTGGAAGATAAGATTTCTTAAGCCAGGTACTGGATCCGATAGATGGTTGGGTAGGTCAAGCATTTGCCACACAATCTTAGAGTCAATTTTGGGATCCCCAGAACCCACATAATACCAGATACAGTAGCATGCATCTGTAACTCCAGCAATTTTTTTCTGTGAAATGAGAGGTAGAGACAGTAGAGTCCCCAGGAGCTCCTGGGTCGACTAGCCTCAGTGGTGAACAGCAAAGAGGTTCTGTTTCAAGCAAGGTAGAAAGTGAGAACTCACACCTGAGATCATCCTCTGACTTCCATGTGTATGCAGTGACACACTCACTTGCACACATAAAGAGTGCAGGCACAGAGAGATTAAAAAAAAAGAAGAAGAAGAAGAATAAAAAGGCTGAGTCCTTGCCCATAGACCTCAGAGGAAAGAACAAGAAGAGGCCATGGTACAAGTGTGCACTTTGGCCTAAGTGACACAGAAATTGCTTTTTCAGTTCTCATGAAACTTTTCCCTAAGATCTCAAACATCCCCAATATCACTATAACGCCTATGCTCTTTGAAGCTGTGACAGCTAGACATAGTGATTCTGACTTTCTCTGTGCTGACAGGACCTTCCCACACCAATGCCTACCATGATGTGACACTCACAAAGATGGCTGGAGTGGCTAAGCAGAAATTCTTGCAAAACATTTTGCTAGAGGACAGTGCTTCAAGGGTTTACTGTTCTATCTCTGGATAGTTTCCTGGGGTGGGGGGCTTGGGGGGGGTTACTACAGCAATGGAAGCAATGGAAATGTAAACTAGTCCAGCCACTGTGGAAGTCGGTGTGCCCGTGTCTCAAAGAACCCGATAAAAGATCTACCGTATGATGCAGCACCCTAGTTTGATGTGATGGAATGTCCCCCAAAAGAAACTTGAAGAGGAAAGGGTTTGTTTCATCTTACTGGTGACAAAATACCATCAAAGGAAGCCAAGACAGAAGCTGAAGTAGAGGCTGTGTAACAGCAGTGCTTAATGCTTGTTTCTAAGCTTCTGTTCAGCTTGCTTTTTCATACAGCTCAGGGCCACCTGTTTAGAGATGGCATTACCCACAGAGGGGTGGTGGACTCCTACATCAATTAGCAATCAAGAAAGTGCCTTATAGAAGTGCTCTCTCATGTCAATCTAATGGAGGAAATTCTTCAAGGCTCCCTCTTCCCAGAAGTGCTGTTAACAAGTGAAACTACGCAAGCCAACAAGAGCCTTTTTGACATTTACGCTGAAGACTCAAAGTCAATGTACCACAGAGATGCTTGCACATCAATGTTGAACTATAGAACTGTCCAACATATGGGCTATGGACCTGCCTAGGTGTCTCTCAATAGAGGGGTGGATAAAGAAAATGTGGTGTATACACACCAGAGTGTTTTCGGCAGTAGAGTGATTATTTCATTTGCAGGAAAAACAGATGCAACTAGAGAGATCATATTAAGCAAAATAACTCAGAAACAAAAGTATGATGTGTTTTCTCTCATAGGTACATCCTAGAAGCTGCACTGGTTAGGTCTTTGTCAATTTGACAAAGGCTAACGTAATCTGGAGAAAACTGGGGTGTCAATAAGATGGATGCTGGATTGAAGACACATGCAAGGATTAGCATAGAGGGAACTTCAATTAAAGAACTTCTGTCAGCTTATACTAGATCTTAGACAGTAAGAACTATCGCATCTTCAGGCCTTGAAAACTAGAAGCCTAATCAAGCTGGTGGTGGAGCAGATTCCTTATAGCTTGAGAGTTGGGGTGGTCTAGGTCTCTAGGTCTTTGTGCCTTTGACTTTTAAACAGTTGTCTTCTCCCATGTCTCTTCCTATCAGATTCCTTCCATGTATATCTCTGTGTGTTCAAATTCCTTTAGTCCCATTGGACTTGACTCACAAAATGATCTTACAACTCACCACCAGCATATGAGGTCACCTTCTGAGAGTGCAAATGCCAGCACTGTTGTTGTAGAGGGGCAAGACTCCACCCCTCACAGTTCTTGGCCTCGTGGCAAAGGTTCATTTCCTCTTCACATGCTTGATACACACACCTACCTCATCCCAGAGTGACAGGTGTCTTCACAGGACAGGTGTCTCCACGTCCAGACTTGTAACCGGCCTGTCTAGATCAGATTCAGATCCACTCAAGGCACACGTGATCTTTAAGCAATACTTCCCTTCAGTGCAGAATCTGTGCATCCAAACACATTACCTATCCCTACATAGCACTATGGGATGGGCCTGGAATGGAAATTTCATTCCAAAAGGAGCCATCACGAGGACAAGTGGAAGTAAACTCCACTCTTAGGCAATGAGAATTTTCGCTTGAACTTGAACGCCTCCAGGTCTCTCCTTTCTACTTTAATACTTTCTCCTTTTTACTTCACCAACCACAAAGGTTTGGCCTATAGCTACTCCTGAACTGATAGTGTTTTTGATCCCAACTCAAGAGGAAATGGATGAAGGTGTGTTCCAATGGAGAATAGAGACACAGCTTCACGTGGAGACAGAATGACTGGGTCTGTCTAGAGCTGGCCTGAAGGACAGTTAACAGAGTAGTCAGCAGAGGGTAGTGGGCAAGGACATAAGTCAAATGAATAGAGAGGAAAGAGACCAGAGTATAGCCCATTTAAGGGGTCAAGTAGGGAATGCCGTGTAATTAGTTTGGTGTTGTAGACATGCGAACCAAGCTACTATGAAGAGCTTCAGGGATCTCCACTATAGGAATGAGGCCGGTGCTGCTGTGGGTGTGTACTTCTAGTCACTTAGCCATCTGCTACTCCTGGTTAGAGATACTCAACACAAGTGAACTGAACTTCAACCTGGGTTCTGAGGAGCACTGGGGCCTCGTTCTCTTTCTAGCAACTCAAACTTGCTAGTCCAGGAGTCAGAAAGAAGTAGCATAGATAGGAGCCAGTGCTAGAACCCAGCCGAGGTGGTGGGGTAGAGCCTGCCTGTCACAGGGATTCCAGAGAAATAAATGTTTACCACATCTAAGTGGGACAGAAATTGAAGCAGTAAACAACATTCAAACACCAAAAGCCACAATTAGGTAGCCCTGTCCAAAAACATGCAATATCCATGATGCAGGGAATGCCACAAAAAGTAGTGCTTCCTCCTTACAATTTAGTTGGAATATTTTTCCTAGCATTAAAACTATGAAATACTAAAGACCAGAAATTGGGGGCATCATGTGTAAAGGCATTCGCCGCTAAGTTTGAGAATCTGAGTTCAAGCCCCTAAATCCCAGATGGTAGGAGAAGCGCAGACCACCAAAAGTTGTTTTCTGGCATGTATGCCCACAACAAATAAATGTAAGAAAGAAAAAAGTCTTACTAGCTCATAGACTTTATTTAACAACAATGCAGACAGGAGTGACCTCAGAAACATCTCATGAAGGTCTGCCCCACACTGTGCCTCTTCTCCCTCTGTACACAGTAGCCTAAGGTGACAAGAGATCAACCCCCTTGCTGTCTTCCTTCCTCTGCCCTTCAGCCAGCAAATGTTTTTTGTCGTCCTGTGGTACAGCAATATATAGCTTCCCACCCATAGCAAGAAGCGCCTTCCGTCTGCAAGTAAGCCAACTAATCCAGGCATAGTACGAGGCCACTTCTCTCCCAGTGTCTGTGCCCCATCTTGGTCTTCTTTAACCACAATGACACACTCACTGCTGGCTGAAGAATGACTGAATGAATAGAATTCAGGCTTTAAAAAAATCTGGTCTGGTGAACTTCAGTTTGTGACTTCAAAGCTGTTTCTTTATAAGTTCCACTTGTGCACACACAGGCCACAGGCCACCCGTGCTCTCACACACAATCACAGTCACAATCATGTTCAAAACGATGTGTATTTTCTTTCATACACAAGGCAAAGGCACTGTGGCAAAAGGAGATCCGTGCTCAAGGACCACATTCCTGGGAGGGGGATCAGCCCTCTATTTTCCCTCCTAGACTCTGGCTCCGAAGTTTGCCTAGCCTGCCTCTCCTATCCCCAAGGAAGAATTAGCATAATATGCAGAGACCCTCTTCCCTCCCCACTGCTTTAGCCCAGAGGCCCTCCTTTTGGGAGCATACTAGGCCTTACAGAAACTTCAGCAACTTAAGAGAGTACTCTCATTATGAAGTACTATATACAACAGCATCACCAAGATACACGTTTAGGAGACATTCCCCCTTCTCAGCCTCTTAATAAAAAACAATACCAATTTAACTTCTTACATGTTAACCAAACCCCTGAGGTGGTCAGTAAAAGTCTCTCCTCAATCTATTTTACACACACCCATGTATCCCCACCCCTTCCCTCCCCCACCACACTTGCACAAGGTATTTGCAGTAGATCTCTTCATCACGCCCAACCTTGTTGGGAGCAGCCAGGATGTCCTCAGGATGTCCTGAGGCTGTGCCACATCCAAACAACAGAGAATCAGTAGGTCTGAAATGCACCAGTCCTTGCAAACACTAAGGGCCTTATCTACAGCTTGCTGTGTGGAAAGAGCTGGCTTGAAAATGCTGTGTACTATGATATCCATGGAGTGGTGTGTGTGTGTGTGTGTGTGTGTGTGTGTGTGTGTGTGTATTTGGAGGAATAAGATCAAGGTGTGCTAAAGGCCAGAGAGAGAAGAGGGCAAAGAGAAGGAGCAGAAGATTTTCACCTCAACTCTGGGTGACATCAATGGCGGTGTGATGACACATGCTGAGTCCCTAACATTGCCAGTCCAGGGATCATAGCACATATCAAGTGTGGACATGTAGCTGTGAAGGTTGAACACTGCTTCACAGACCACTGATTTATGTGCCGCTAAGGTGAGGGATGTGGTGTTAGGGGCAGGTTGTGTGTGCCTGAGGACAGAAGGTGCCACCTTTTGTCATTCCCATTTGATTTTGTTGTGAACCTCACGTTCCTGAATCTCAATAAGAATGAAGTTCAAAATGTGGTCTCTTTGCCCCTTCCTAGAATTAAGAACAAAGCACACACTGAAGGAGTTACAGAGATCATGTGTGAAGCTGAATCAAAAGGATGGACCAACCAGTGACGGCAGCTGCCAGGGATCCTTCCCATAATCAGCCACCAAAATAAACACTATAGCATATGCCAGCAAGATAATGCTGAAANAATGCTGAAAGGGACCTGATATAGCTGTCTCATGGGAGGCTATACCAGTGCCTGGCAAACACAAAAGTGGTTGCTCACAGTCAGCTATTAGTTGGAACACAGGACTCCCAAGGAAGGAGCTAGAGAAAGTACCCAAGGAGCTGAAGGGGTCTTCAACCCTATAGGTGGAAGAATAAAATGAACTAACTAGTTCCCCCTGAGCTCATGTCTCTAGCTGCATATATGGAAGAAAATGGCCTGGTTGGCCATCATTGGGAGGAGAGGCCCCTTGGTCATACAGACTTTATATGCCCCAGTACAGGGCCATTACGTGGGTAGGGGAGCAGGGCGGGGATGCGGGAGGGTAAGGGGAAATTTCTGGATAACATTTGAAATGTAAATGAAGAAAATATCTAATAAAGAGAAAAAAAACAAAATCTATTTTTAAAAGAAACAATAATAGAAAGAAAGATCAACATATTCATTCAGAAAGAGCAAATGTGTAGAATGTTTTACTTATTATCTAGAAGCTGAGGGATACGTGGTAAGATCTGGCTGGGCTGGGGGCGGTCATGTAGGGGGAGTCATTGGAGCCAGTTGTCAACACACAGCAAACTGCTTCAGGAGCTAAGGTCTCATCCTACACAGGATGAAGTTTTTCCTTCTTTGCTGGTACCTCATTGTTGCAGTTCTCTAAAGTCGTATTTAAAGAAATGGATGGTGATGGGATAGGCTAGGAGAATAGAATCTGCTTAGGTCAGCAGAAAATGAGGCATGAAACGGTTTATGGCCTTTTGGTTTCCACATGTATATATGTTCCTGGTCATGAGGAGAACATATATATCCTTTTTGAAGCTCCAAACCTGGGCTGCTCATTCTTGAGTGGGTCACGTTGCTGGGTAGAATGAAGTGGAGAATAGAAAAATGGGAGATCAGTATGAAGATTCTTAAGTGTGTGCTTATGAAACACTGATTTTGTGTGTGTGTGTGTGTGTGTGTGTGTGTGACTGTGTATGCATGTATATGCATGCAGTGTGTGACTGCCTGCCTGTGTGTATGTGTATTTGAATATATGTGTGTGAATACATGCATGTATGTGTGTGTGCATACAAATATGTTTGTGTGCCTGTATATACATGCCTGTGGGTGGGGGGAAGAAGAGAGCAGAGAGATTTGTATTTACAGTCACTCAGTCAAATCTTACATCCACAGTATAATCTGTGAGAAGCCTTAGCCTTTCAGCATGTGTGAACATGAAGATCAGGTGAAGAGTCCACAGTGGCTTCTCATTCTCTTTTTTTTGTCCAAGTGTGGTGTGCATACACACTCAGTGCTTCTATGAGTTCCTGTTGTACCCAAGGTAGGGGGAGTCCAACCTGTGCCCACAGACACCTCTGGTGGACATTTGTGAAGACACAGTCACAACAAAGCAACTTGTTTAGGGAGAAAAGATGATGAAAAAAGGAAGGTCAATGCACTGCTCAGTTTTGTTTTAAAAGGCTGAGAAGGGGAGAGTGACTTAATGTTTCCATCAGTTAAATGAGTCAAATGTTTAACCAAGAATGATTGTAAGATTTATCTGTATAATTGGTTATGTTTTTGAGAAGAAAAGGAATATTTTATATTTATTCTGATGTGTTATAACTTTAAATGATTTTGTAAAATATCTTTTATATGTTAGTACTCTAAAAAATGCGCTGAAAGGAAAACAGTATAATTATAAAAGTACAGTCATGGGGGGCCCAGACAAATGTGACCATTAAGACTCTGAGAGTTAATTATGTATTCAGCAATGTTTATCCCTAACAGGAAAACCACATACCTCAGCCATGGGCAGAGAGAGGAAGTGTGTACTGGATATGAAATGGTACCTGGATGACACTCTGTAGTTCAAAGTACAGCAGATACGTTTTCATTTTACCAAATTAAACTGGAAAGATAAAAACTACTAAAGGTTAAATGTCTCTTAGTCAACAGTCCTTTAAGTAGTTTAATCTGATTTTTCTTTTAGAAAAGTGTGTACTGTTCCTGTAAGGATCGTGTAGGGCTTCAAACATATTCCCTTTCTTCTTTCTTTCTTTTTAAAAGAAAAGTTATACTTAGATTTTTCTCTTACAAAAAAAAGTGTATATAATATAATTAGAAAAATAAAAGATGTTTACAGTTTATTTTTCTAATCTTTTTTTCTTTCATTCCCAGTCCTTGAATAACTAGTGATGACATAAAAAAATTGTGGGTGGGCCATTATTATAGAATATCAATCTACCTGATCTTTTGTGAAAGACCTCCTAAATGAGAAGACAGCAAGACTTGCTCTCAGGCCTGCTCCTCCATGTGCCTTCTGGAACCCCCAGTCTCTGCCACTGTTTACTAAAAGAGCCAGCAAGCCTCTTACTTGTCACTTTGGGCCTCTGAACTCCCACAGTAAAATGGCAACCCACTTATTTGGGATACTCTTTCTCCAACAAATGACTCTTTAGTCTTTGAAGACAAGTTCTGTGTGGTTTTGACTAGTATCCCCCACCCCACAGGAGCACTACTGCCTTCTGAGAAAACACACACACACACACACACACACACACACACACACACACAGGCTCTGTCTGCCTCTCCTGGGGTCATTCATCTTCTGAAGCTGTGCACAATTTCATATCAGGAAGGTAGCAAAACTAGGTGCAGAATTTAAACTGCCAAAGATTTTCAAACTGTATAAATTTTCTGTCACTGTATAATAAGATGGCAGGTGGTCACAAGTGGTGGCTTTTGATGTGAAATACCTGGAGTTTGAGACTAGCCTGGGGTGTATAGAGTAAGATCCTGTCTCTAAACAAAACAAACCAACAACCAAAAACAGGCCAGAGAGGGATGTGGAAGGGGAGATCGCAAGAAAATAAAAGAAATAATAAGAATGACGGTACATACCCCCATGCCTCACAATGGGAGGCTGAGATGAAATGTTTCCCTGTATCTAGAGTGTAGATTTCCCTTGTGATGGGGACTCACTGGCCCCACCCCACCCTTGCCTGATGTCCCCATTGCTGGGAAATCAGGCAGCTAAGAGGAAAACAAGAGAGAATGTCTGACTTGCCTCAAAGATGGATTTCTACATACCACATGGGTTTTCTACATCTCCAGACATCAGGTTAACCAGTATGACTGTAAATTTTTTAGGTTCCAATGGCCTTAAACATTAAAATAAAATGCCAACTTATTAAGACTGAGGTTAACTTCAACAATACACGTGCTTGAGTCGGTGCTTTTCTTTGGGGTGAATACGATAAGGGTTAAATACAGGGACCCCCTCCCCCCTTTTTTTAAAAATAAAATGACCTATGAAGACCTGGCACCATTGTATATCCGGAGTGGGAATGTGTGGGAGATGAGAAGCGTAGTACCCTGTGCAGAACACCAACCTGAAAGGAAATATGTTTAGATAATTCCACTAGTCCCAGGCGGCCGATTTCTCGGGTGAGCAACTCCGGGTGGGGTGAGGGGATGTAGATCTTAGGACCAACCCCCAGCAGTGGGAGTGGGTAGGTATGAGGAAAACAGGGTGAGCAGCCACGTTAAACAGAAAGCAGAAAGGCTTCGTTTCATTGTCCTCAGAAGAGCCATAGGTGGGTAAGAGACAACACAAAGAAAAGCGAGTTTCCAAGG